>JARHVA010007446.1:597500-681405 GCA_037957365.1 Torreya grandis
ACTCATATCACCCTATCTAAAGTGGATAGTTATCCCTCTCTGACTAACTGTAATCTCACCTCTATAAGCTCAGTCAGAGATATGTCCCTCTCTTGTTTATAGCACTATAGAAGAGTTTTTTAGTATTCCATTTATGTCTCCACATCATGGGTAACCAATCCTATATCCATGGCATACCCATCCATCCCATCAACCATACCATATAGCCTATCTACCTCAATCTGTAGTCACCTGATCTCTATAGTTTGATCTCCTCTACCATCAACTACATCTTATAATTTGGATACCTCTTGATGCAATCCATCTATCTCTTTGACTTGAGATTTAATCTCCTCTCAGAGTATATCCATAAGTGAATGCTTCAATTTTGATCTCAAAGAATGTGAAGAGCCAACAACATCCCCTCTATCTACCTATGTTTCTCTCATAGTAGTATCTTATATTGTGTCCTCCTCCTTGTTCACTAACTCTATCAATGGAGTCTCTCCCCCAACCCTCTACTCTGTATCAATCCCTTCCTCTTGAAAAATCTAAATATCTTTCACATCTATGATTTAAACATCATGAAGATGACTAGCATCACTATCCCATCCTCTACCTCATAATCATGGTCATGATTATACTCTATCTTATGTAATAACCCACCTAATCTAGGTTCTTAAACATGTACCTCATAGCTACCTACTCAAGCTAGACATTAACCTTTGTCTCCATGTTTACATTGGTGAATATGGTATTGTCAATTTCAATGGTCTCTATCAAGCCCACCAATATGAATATCTATAAACCACTCATAATCAATAACATTTCTTCTATATCTATATCTCATAGTATATAAATATGTCTAACTATGATAAATAATTGTTGAATCAATCATCATACCGTATTGTGGACTCTCCCTCATTAAATGAGAAAATATGTGTAGAAAAGATGGTATAAGCTACATCACACCAAACTATCTCATTACCTTATCTGGGTGATATCTCTCTATAATGTACATGTGTCTCCTAATGACATATCAATGGGTCATCATGTAGTCCATGTGAATCTCTTCATGAGGCCATTACCACATAATATATCTATATGGTCTCCATGTGATATGATCATCACCTATCTCATCAACTGCTCTATTGTAAAAACCTAGGTCACCCAAATGTGAAATGTGTACCCCAATAATCATATGCCATGCATATGATAAAGGCTTTCTCCTCTTCATATGTGCTCAGATGTCCAACTAGCCTCTCAATCACAATGTGCTCCTACCACCAAACTTGTGGTAATGTATAAACCCTATCTCCATTTGACCGGAATAAACAAAATGATGTAATTTATGATTGAATAAACCAAAGTGAAGTTTTTTTAAATAAAATAAAGGAGTAGGCCTCTCATAATTCATAAGTAATATGTCTACAGGTCATTCCTACTTCTCTCATAAAATAAAGAAATTTTGTAGGCCTCTCATAAGTCATAAGTCATTTTTAGAGACCTGAGAGGAGTAGGCCTCTCAAAGTAATCTATTTGAGAGGAGTAGGATTGACCTGTAGACATAAAAAATAACAAAATCAACAAAAAAAATTCATTCATTTTAAAATTGATCTTCACTTTCACAAAATCACTCTTGGGTTTTGAAAATTCATTGTTAACATTTTCTCTACAAAATTATTATTTACCTTAGAAAAATAACTTTGTAGAATAATGAGTTTGTTACCTTGTTTAGTGATTTCACCGCAACCCAAAATAATGAAATTTCAAAATCCTTCCTAATCAAAATCATTACCATGTTTGATGATTTTGGTTTAAATTTTAGAAAAGCACTATTTACCCTAATGAAATCATTAAAATCAATGTTGAAATCATTATTTTCAAAATAACAATTTTGTTTTCTTCAAATTCAAGCCCTAATAAGTGCTAATAAATGCTAAAATTTTCAAAAACTAAATGAATTATGAGAGGCCTACTCCTCTCAGGTCTCTAAAAATGTCTCACTTGCTCTGCTCAGTGTTTATGGTGTGGAATGAGGTCCATATTTCCTCACAAGGCTCAGATCAAATGTTTCAAAAAAAATCTTACCTAATAAACTTGAAGATTAATTTACACAAATCATTCTCTAAAATCCATTTTTTCTACTTATATTTTTCTATTTTACTAACTATTCCCCCTATTCAATGCATTATTTTATTCATCTAGACCATTCAAGAAACATTACATCAATTTATTTTAGACTTTTATTCAAAATCTTGCAATAATCTTGTAGTGTAAAATCAACAAAATCATTTACAAATTCAATATATTTTTTCTAGTTTTAGATCTGTAGTTTATTATTATTGGGATATATCATTCCCACACTTGCTCAATTGAACCCTATGCCATTAACAACAACAATAAGTGTGCAATCTCCAAATGGTTAAACTATTATTTTTCAAATCCATACTCTAGTTTTCAATAACTAGGGGAAACCTTTTTACATAACCCACATCTTCCATATTTGACATTAATTTGGACATAAATTGATTTATCATTCATCCACATCATTTTGACCATTTCCTCTTTTCAATAATTTTGAGTATTTCTCCATGTTCTCACATAAACCCTCAAGGGGGAATCATCACACTCATTTTCATTCATTTGGGGTAAATTTTTCCTTTTTTATCATCAACTCTCTACTTCTACTATTCTTCCAAATAGTATTTCTTCACAACACTATTTTAAAGAGGGGAAAATGTAGACACCTAAATTTCATTTAGTGTCAAAATTCACCTAAATATATTTAATAATTCTTCTTAAATTAATAAATCACATTTCTTCCTAAATTAAAAATATTGAATAAGTCAATTATGCACCCTTAAATCCTTATTTTAAATAATAAAAGCTAGATTTTCCACCTGATCAAAATACCTCCCACATTTTTCTCCCTCATCAAAACACCTCCCACTTTTTTCTCCCTCATCCAAACCAAATCCCTAAAATTCTCTAACTCTTATGGCTCATCCCCTAAGTTGTCAAATAAATTGACTTAGTCTTGTTGACTCAGCCAACCAACCCTATGCTTTTCTCAACCATTTTAAAATGATATTCATCCTCATAAGTGAGGAATAATTATCCTCCATTGATCATTTGAATAATTTAAAAATTCTAGACCATTGGATACTTTATCATCACACTTATTTTCATTCATTTGTGTCAAATTTTTCCTTTTATATCATTGACACTCTACTTCTACTTTTCCTCAAAATAATATTGCTTTGCAACACTATTTAAAAGAGTGGAATATGTATAGACCTAAATTTAATTAGTGTATAAACACAAATAAATATATTTAATAATTGTTATTAAATTAATAAATCATATTTCTTCCTAAATTCAAATAATTGAATAATTCAAAATATTTAAAAGTTAATTATGCACTCTTATATCCTTATTTTAAATAATAAAATCTAGATTTTCCACCTCATCAAAACACTTCCCACCTTTTTATCCCTCATCCCAATAAAATCCATAAAATTATCTACCTCTTATGGCTCATCCCATAAATTGTCAAGCAAATTGGCTTAGTCTTGTTGAGTCATCTAACCAAACCCATGCTTTTCTCAACATTTCTGAAATGGTCTTTGTTTCATGTAAAATTTTATTTATTCTTAGAAGAAGGTTCTAAAACTTTAAAAATAGGTGAGGTTAGTAGAACCTATATTTGCTTTTCACTTTGTGATCCAGATGATTGTGGATACTCCTCCTTGGATTGGGAAGAATGATTTGTAGATACAAAAACACTAAAGAAATAGTTAATTATTTAGATAGTAGGGTGGACTGCCTAGTGCAAGATAGATCCAAGAAGTATGAGCTTCCTTATAGGTTTTTAGTCCACACTTTTAAACAATCAAGTTATGAAAATGAAAGATAAAGTACTTACATATATCATAAAATATATTGAAATAAAATACAAGAAGTTCTTAAATAATAACAAACAAGTCAATATTAATGCTAAATGAATAAGGGGTGGTCCAAAAAATAGGGTGAGGCTCTATGATAAGGAAAAGGAAAAGATAATTAGATTTGGTTAAGGTTTGGTGGTGAAAATAACTTATTATTTATTTGTCACACACTTACCATCAATGGTAGGGGTGACCATCAATGGTTGGGGTGACCATTGGCAATTGGTAATCATTGATGGTTATGGATAGACCATAAATGATTAGGGTGACCATTAAATATTAAAGTGGGTTCTGGTTTTGTTTAACAAAATGGTTGACGAGGTTATAAAATGGGATTCTAGAAAGTGGGTTTGGGTTGGATTGGTTGTGAAATAGAAATAAAGTAACTATTTACTTAAAATAAAAACTTAACTTGTTGGTTAATGATATAAAAAAGGGTCAAGATGGTTAGTTGAAAAATAATTAATGGATTCTATAGAAATATAATTAGAGTAATGTTACTTGTTTTTTCACTGATGATTTGTTGCAACACTTTAGACCTTTATCCTAGTTGTTAGTTCATTGGGAGAATACCTAAAAATTAAGATTTGATGTAAGAATCTCTAATTTTGGATGTGAATGATGATCAATCCATTTTCACCTCCCCCTCCTCTATTTCTATAGGAAATAAGGAGAGGTGAAACAATAGTTTAACAAGGTGTCTAATAGGGTGTATAAATTTAGCTCTAGCATGAATTGATTTGTTTGTGGATTAGGAAAACTAAATATAAAAATGTAAGTTATAGTTGACCTAGAGTTTTAAGTGTTTAAGTGGTTTAAAACCTATCCATTAGTGGTTACGCCTAATCATTAGTGGTTATGGTGACCACCAACAGTCGAGGGTAAAGGTTAAGTTTAGTCAAAGGTGGGCTATTTTAGCTAACTTCACTCAAGTTTGTGGTTGAAAGGTTACAAAAGAGTCCCTACGGGGTCCCATGGTAGTTTAAGGGTTAGTTTGACATCTATAAGAATTATGTGTGGATTTATAGTTTCTACATTTTACCCCATTTTTTTAATGCAATTTGTATCAACAAGCTATAAAATAAAAATGGATTGCAGGTCAAACGTTAGGTTGCCACGAGCATGGGAGGAGGTGATCCCCCTCAAATAAAGAATAAATGAGGTGAACAAAATTGAGTATAGGTTAGATAAGTGGTTATTTCAATGAAAAAGGTGGGTGATAGGTTATGAAATAAATCATAAACATCTGTATAAATTATAAGTGTGATATTCAATATCACACAATGACTAGGTTATGATGGTTGGTAAAAATATAAGGTTGGTACTAGAAAAACAAGTAATAAGGGGACCATGTGACCATATGTGATGGTTGGGTGATACTTGTAAATGAAATTCTCATAGAAAAGGTTAGTGTTTTCATGGGTATAAAAATTAGGAAGTGATCCCATGAATACATACATTAGTTGAGTGTGTGCAAGGTAGTGTAAGTTCAAAATTTTAAACATGGAAATTTAGTTGGTGTGGTCAAAAGTACCAAGGCAAGGTTGTTGTAAAACATGCAATAGTTAGGCCAAAATGGCCACTAGTGAGGTAAGGTGGTTGGTTATGGTTGTTAGAGAATCTAATATCCATTGGTAGGTAGTTGGATGAGGTTTGGTGGAAAAAATTTGTTTTGAAAAATTGTGGTTGGGAGGAAAAAATCCTTACAATTCTAACTATCGATGGTAATTGTTGATACTCAAGATTGACGATTAATGGTCACATGTTATCCCTAAAAGGGTGAAGATAAAATACCACTAAGGGTTTTATTTATTATCATATTGACCTTCAATGACTATCTTTTGGCTTTTTTATGAGAAAATGATGGCAATGTCCCTAGTAACTGATTGAGTGCATGAGGTGGATTGAGTTAGATAAGTATTACCAGAGGTTTGACCTGATAAAGACGTAGATGGGACAAAGGAGGGTATATGGTTAAGCACTGGTTCTCAAGGTTATTCCTTGATGATGGTCAAGGAATGAGGTAGGCAATGTTGTTAAATTGATGGTTGAGTTTCAATTTAGCAAATGAATGTTTATTTGAATTTGGTTATTTGTGTGGGTTGGTTTGACTTAGGGCTAGGATTTGGGTAGGTTAGATTAAAATTTATAGGGGTAAGGTAGATAAGAAAGGGTAAAGGTAGGTGTACGTGGGTTTGTTTTTGTTTTTTTTGAGGTTTGGGTAGGTAGATTGGGAGGGTAGGGTTTGGTTCGATCACTAATAGTCACTTTACAATGACCATCAATGGTCATTTTTGGCCATTATTGATCACTATTAATCATTGATGGTCAATTATTATCTATAAATAGTCAATATATGACCATTGATAGGCTATTTTGTAGTGACAATTGGTATTCAATTACCTAATTATTAGTAGTCGACTATATGAATAGTTAACCATTGGTGTTCAATGGGTGTGATTTTTAAGAGTGAAAATTAATAGGAAATAGTGTTTATGAAAAGTTAAAAGAGGGTTTTGAAGGGATCCTACCCATATAAAATAAAGATAGGAAAGGTTATAAACCTGGAAGACATGAATGCCTAAAGAAGAGGGATCACAGAACAAAAGGGGACAAATAATAATTCTTACACAATAGAAAAATAATAGCTAAACAATGACTAAGAAAAGGAAAAGAAACATAAGAGAATTAGTGATAATTTTTAATGGGTAATAGTTAAGGTTAAGGGGTTATCAAGGGGTTAGGTGAAGGTAATGTGCATGGTTTAAGAAAGTCAAATGATGGGGTAAAGTAATAAGTATAGGTCATTTTAGGTAAATGTTATGAGTTGGATATATTAGAATAAGAGGTAGGTACAAGTGGTAGAATTTAAAAGAAAAATATGTCAGTGAACTAAGGTTATTGCTATCAAACCTTACATGTATGTGAGTAGATAGAGATAAGGGATAGAGTACCCTCAATATTATATGAGATATAGTTTTAGATGATTGATGATAATTAGGATCATATAGAGGACATCAGCCTCAGAGGTATGAGGTATTATCAACATGTACCTTGGGATACAGTGATGTTAATGGCACTCATTGAGAGTTGGGACACTACCACTAACACCTTATTGATTCTTATAGATGAGATGATTATCTTGCCTAAGGACATCCACCACATTGAGAGTGATGAGTGGGATGGGTAGATGGAGCTATTATACAAAGATGGCCTCAATTTGGTGAGGTGGTGCTAAGGAGGCTTCCACTACATGCCACTGTACTAAAGGTATATGGATGTGAGGTGGTTATTCATGATGATGATGATAGTGGTCACATGTTATGTATTGCCAAATTCTAGCAGTGGGAAGCTCTTTTACTTGTTGTTTGGGGTGCTCATGGAGATGTGGTTAGGTTGTATAATGTTTTATGGGAGCCTATGATGTTGGTTTAGATTTAAAAATATTTTTGGGGATTTTGAGCCCATAAGAGATATGAGGTTAGTGTTAGGTTTATCCTCCATTGGTGTGATTATGAGTACATCCAAGTACTAAGACCTATGGGGATATTGTGTGATGGTTTTGCACAGATGGATTATAAGGTTGGATACATAAGGTGGAGAGGTGATTATGCCCTCTTAGGACTAGGAGGAGGGGTAAATGACATTAATTGGTATAGAGGCCAATTAGATTCCTTGATTGTGAGAGATGTGATTTGGAGACTGTATGTTAGGTTTCTAATTTGGACACATTATAGGAGGCATAGTCTATTTCCTTAGATCTATAGATTGATCTATGGTAGATGAGACCATGAAATAGAGCTTATTGTATTTGATAGGTTATAGAAGTATTTCAACCTTGCTTAGGATATACCTATGGAATTCATGAGGTATAGGAGGGAGGATGAAAAGTTTCCACTACCCACTCCATAGCTAGTTCATGATTTTATTAATCACAAAGAATTACCTATGAGGATAGCTATGGATGATTTAGGTGTTATAGCTATATATCTTGCATGGTATGAGGCACACTATGCTATGACCAATTTTGGAGGCAATGATGGTGGTCGATAGGACATGGATGTTGATGCAGGGGGAGATGGTTAGTAGGCTCATCTGTAGGGGGTTGCCTTAGATGTATAAGTAGTGACCACTAAGAGGGACTAGGTATGATCAGCTCTAGCCATAGCCCAAAAATCCTTGGTAGTATTACATGCATCCTTTTTAGTAGTATAGGGTCAAGTGGCTACTCTAATAGGGGATATAGATTATGTTAGGTATCAACTAGCCTTAGTGATGCAAGAGAGAGATTATCTTTAGTAGGAAGGAGGTGGATTACTAGTATCTATGGGACTAGAAAGGACTATCTCGATGTAGAGATATGTAGAAATTATGGAGGATTTGTAGTATTATGAGGCCTTAGTCTTCACATGTTTACTAGATAAGCCTTGATGGGGTGAATATAAGGCCAAGATTATAAGAGGTACTAGTATGACAACACTAGGTTAGTGGGGTACATCTTCAGGTAGATTAGCATGTATAGGAGGATAGGATCCAAGAGGCAATGGTGCCTTAGGATCATATATGGTATATATTTTAGATGTTCCAAATGATTTTGATACTAGCCTACAAGCTGATACAATGAGATGTATATTTTTTGAGAGACATGTATATTTTTTATACACTATGATGATTATTTGTGAGATATAGATATTATCCTTTATTTATGGTTTATGGTTCATAGTTTTCATGTTGATTATTGATGATGTCATATTTATTATGGTTATGCTTATGATGATGTTCATATGGACTCACTTAGCTAGGCATGTCATGATATGTCTCTTTAATTTATGTTCATGATGATGTTTGATATGGCTTGATGTTATTGATGTGATTATGATGAGATGGTTATGGATTAATATGATAATCTTGATATGATTATGTGATGCTAATGTGATGTTGTCTATGATTAGGATGTTGGTTATAACATAATGATTATGGTATTTTATAATGTTTTTTATGGATGTGATCATTTAATTTCATGTTTAAGATGAATATGTGAATGATATTGATATGATTATGGTTATGGCTACTTGTTATGCTTAGGTGGACAAGGTTAAGATGTGATTATGGTTCATGTTTTATAGATCATAGTTATATGGATGTGATAAATTTTAGGATGATGATGATGTAATGATGATGTTTATGATATGGTTATGGTTATGGTGTTTATGTTCAATTTTAATGAGTATATGCTTCCTCATTTATAGTTAGACATGCAGTGGATATGGTATATGTGATTACGAGGATGTGATGGTGATAGTTGATTTGCTTGTGAAGGTGTTGATTATGATAATGATGTCTACTTTTGTTGATGATGCAATGATGATATTATGTGATTTGGTTATGATTATGGTCATTTTTTTTAGATACATATAGTAAGTAACAAAACTAGATGTGAGAAAGAGAAGAGATATAAGAGATAAATGTTTAAGTGAATGTATCGACCAGTATGAGAGAGTAAGAAGGAAACACGATGCTTTTTCTTTGGAAAGGACTAAAACAAACTAAATTTGGAACATATTAAGGAACATAAGCCCTTTGAATGCTTCGTATTTGCATTCATTAATTGGTTAAAAAGGTGTCTTGATCACATAATATCAAGTAAGCTCAAAACCCCTTGCTTTATAAATTGTATAAAAGAGAGGGAGATAAAAATGGAACCTTATTGGGAGACTATCTTACCTCTTGTATAGGTCACCAAAGAGTCAGTATAAATAAGTCTGTATCACATAAGGTGTAGACTGATCAATGTGGGAAGTCTAATTATGAGAGCTGATTACAGCTTTCAAAATTAATTTTCTACTTGTGATGTTTGATAATGGATCTTTTGTTATTGATTGGGATGATTGGGGGAACTTTATTGATGTAGGAAGCTTCCAAGAAATTGCTATGCTATGAAAAATTCTTGACACAATGTTCCTTCAAGGTATTGGTCTATGTTTTGTGTGTTTTGTTTAAGACTTTTGATAAATGTCCTTCAAGGGAGAAGTATACCTTAAATTGAGAAATTTTGATATTTTTTTGGTATTTTTCCTTCAAGGGAGTATTATTTAGATGCTAGGAATGACCCATGATTATTTTTTCTCATGATTTTTTTATTCTTAATGACATAGAATTTCTTGTATAGGCTTAGAGGCTTACCCTTTATAAAGGAAAGATTAAAAGCGAATGAAGGTTGAATAAGTATAAAAGAGGTTTAGGTGAAAATGACCATGGGAAGCTATTTTATAAAAGGGGAGAAAAGTACCATGGTACCCATTGTTCAAGATTAGGCTATGATTGTGATGAAAAATCACATGATTCAATTTTAATTAGTTATCCCTAATAAAATAAGATGAAAGTGGTTTAAAAATAAAGGATGAGATTAAGTTATAAAAAGGTGAGTTTGATCTTATTCTTAAAAAAATAAAATACATAGATGTGAAGCATTCAGGGATTAAGGTTTTGGGTTCCCTTCAAGAGAGGACAATTGGTAAGCTCATATTCCATACTTGTGTGTTATGATGTAATGTCTAAGCCAATTGAAAGTAAACTTGACCCACTTTATTTTATCTATATTGGTGACATGTTGATTTTAATTTAAGATGAGGTCTCTAATATTGAATTCTTAAACTTTAAGGTGTTTGCTATAATAATGTGTAATTCATTCTTTATAGACATGAGGATAAGTGAGTGATGCTAAATGATGTTTGTCAAGTATATCAAGTTGGGATAAATATTCTTGGTGATAATTTCTCTCAGAGATGATATCATAGAAGGATATGTAAAGAGAACAAATTTATAATTCAAGAGGTAAGTTAACCTCTACTCCAAACACAAGGGAGAAAGGGGTAGAACTAGTAGGGGTTTGAATGCTAGTATGATATGCCCATAAGGTGAAGGGGATATGTAAATGCCAATACCAACCAGCTACATTAACCATTTTAGTTATCATGTTATTGAGAGTTTTTTTAGAGGATTCTACATATCCATTTTATTTTGGATGATAGGGTGATGAGAACTTAAATTGATACTGAATGCATCACAATGACCTTGGACTTGTTTGTTTTTGAAATATTTTCCATTATCAGTGATAATTTTGTGAGGAATACTAAAATGATAGATGATGTTATGGTTGATATAGTTGATAATATTTTTATCTTTTATAGAGATGAGAGTAATAACCTCTACCCATTTAGTGAAATATTATGTTTTGTTGATGATAGCATGATGTCATTGTTGAGAATGGGGGTTAATTTCTCCAGTGTGATCTAGACCCCATTATGAGAAGGGGAAGAAATATTTGGATATTTGAAGACCATGGCTAGGTGTGTGATGTCAATTATCATGTTTTTGACATTTGATGAAATTTTTCACATAGTCATAGTAGTCTTGGTTAAGGGTGGGCCAATAATAGCCAAGGTAAAGGAGGCATTTAATGAAGGCTAGGTCACTAAAGTGTCCCCCATAGATCCCATCATGAATTTCCCTAATAACATGAGAGGATTAATGATTATGAAGGAAACATAAGAGGAGACCATTAAAGCCACATTTATAAATAATTTCACTAGTTTGGTATAACATGAAGTACTCTGAATAAAATCTCTTCGACCATTCTTGGAAAGGTCAAAAGGAATGATGGCAAGGTTGAGATAGTTAATGGTCTATTGATATCAAAGGTTGGGTTAGGTCTCCCCCACATTGAAGATGGTGGGAGAATCTATTTTGACATAAGAGGGATGTGTAAGCTGGTAGAGAATTATAGATAGCTTAGATTTAGAGGGTATATATGAGATCTAAGAAGTAAGGGAAATCATCATATCGATAAAAAAATTTGTATATCAAGAAGTGGTTTAGAGATGGTAGTGTTTAAATAATTCTAAAATTACATTAGATAGTTATTATTACTATTGAAAAACATCATTATTATATTTATAATATCAATTTATTTGATTGATCAAAAGTTGGGAGTCATCAAAAATGTTGATCATTTTGACACCCAAAACTAATGTAGTTTGGAGACCTATCACTAGAGCCTCATACTCGGCCATATTGTTAGTACACTCAAAATATATCTTAAAGGATAATAGGAGTGGTTCATAATGAAGGGGGATAAGTATGATTCTATCTCCCACACCACATTGGCATTTTAATCCATTGAAGAACATGGTCACCTGATAGGTGAGTTCTACCTAAGAGAGGGTCACGATCGACTCATTGAGAAACTCAAGAGGAGGAGGTCTATTGTATGCTAAGGGTGATTTGGATAATTATCTAGAAATAACATTCCCTTTAATTAACTTATTTTGAATAATTCAAGGTTAAACTTAGCCAAAATCATGAGCCATTTGTCCATATGTTATTTTTAGTATGGATTAGAATACATATACTTGAGTGGGTCAGTATTGGTTATGGCATAGGTCTTATGGTCGAGAAGGTAGTGGAGAGTTTGGTCACCATAAATACTAAGGCTATGAAAATTTTATTGGTATAGGTGTAATAAATCTCATACTCTATAAATATACATCTAATGTAACAGATGGCTTGTTCTTTATGTTGTTCATCTCGATGAGCCAACATTACCCCTAAGGAGTAGTTAATGGCAGAGATATAAAGGTAAAAAGGTTGATCTTCCTTGGGAGGAATGAGGATGAGTGGAGACAAAAGGTACTTTAAAAGTGATTCAAAGGCATTTTGACTATCATTATTCCATATGAAATATACACCCTTCTTCATAAGGTGATATAAGGGTTTGTATCAATCAGAGAGTTAAGAGATAAAATAATGAATGGATTAGAGCTTCCCCTACAAGCTATGGAGTTGCTTGAGGTGGGTAGGAAGAGGCATGTTGAGTATTGCTTTGATTTTGGTAGGATCAAGTTTGATTCCCTAAAGGGAGATGATAAATACAAGGAGCTTTCCTAATAAGACCCTAAAGATATACTTCTTGGGGTGAAGGAAGGCATGATAATAGATGAGTCATTCAAAGATATTCTTAATGATGGCCAAATGATCTTTACAACATTTGGATTTCCCAAGAAGGTCATTCAGATAGTATTCTATAATTTTTTGAATAAGGTCATGGAGGATGTAAGTCATAGCATGTTGGTAGGTTGCACTAGCATTATTTAGTCTAAAAGGCATGACCATATAGCATAAAGTTACCCATGGGGTGATACAAGTGGTTTTGTGTTGATCTTCAGGGGAAAATAGGCTCTGATTGTAACCCAAATATCTATCCATAAGAGATAACGTCTCATGACCAGTTATAAGATCAACAAGCTAGTCAATTCTTGGCAAAGAAAATTCATCTTTTGGGCAAGTAAGGTTTAGGTCATGAAATTCTGCATAAATATGCAGTCCCCCTATGTTTTTGATGATACGTATGATATTCAAGACCTATTGGGGATAGTCAATGGGTTGAATGAAATTGGTGGATAAGAGATGTTAAAACTCTTTATTGATGAGAAGGGATATGTGAGGGTATATTAATTAAAGTTTTTGTCTAATAAGCTTAGCATCATGATTGGTGACTATGTTATAGGTGATGATGGAGGGATTAATTCCTTACATGTCACTATAAGACCAAGTAAATACTATGTTGTGGTCATACAAGAAGGAGGGGAAATCCTGAATCTCCTCAAAATTTAATGATTGGCCAATTTTTACAATACACACATTATTTAGGGTTCTTAGGTTGATATCCATAGTGTATGCATTCAACATGGCTAAAGTCTTAGCAAGAAGAAATTTGTGGATAAAGGTATCTTCAACACCGAGATATGTGAGAATGGAATCATCATCCTGACACTGAATGGTATTAATAGTATGAGAGCCATCTCCTATCATCCAAAGATGGGTCAAAATAATGGTTATGGTCACCCCATCCTTTTTATAAGTTAGGTGTCTAAGGTTGATCATGTGGATGAAAAAAAAGTTAGGGGGGATGATTTCAGGGTCTTGAATTATTGATGGTGGAGTGGAAAGTGAGGATGGGATTTCTTCATCAATGATGATATTGGGAGGTGGTTTGGCTTTATTTTTAGGTGGTTATAAACTAATGCCATGATTTTTATGAGGTTTTTGGGTCTTGATTGGGATAAAATGGTGTGGCTTGTGTTCATATTGACATAGACCAAATGCCTTCAAAGCACACCTATAGAGTTATGTCTGGGCAAACTCTAGCTTATCTATATAGGAGAAATTAGAGGTGAATGATCGAAGTGAGAAAGAGGTGGTATTAGTGTTAAGGGGTTTGTCTAGTCCCCCATATATAAAATTTATTTAACAAGTTTAGTCCCCAAAAGGAATAATGGTTTAAATATTGGGGTCATAACTAGGTTGTTGGTCATAATTTCCCATACTCTTAGGTATTAGGGAAAACAACAAGGGTTAAAAGGTGATATTTCCCCAATGAAAGATGATGGAAGGTTGATTTCAAAGGGTCCATTATGAGAATTTGGGTAGAATGGATGGATGACCTAGTGGATGCTTCATTGGTAAGAGGAGATAGGGTTTCATCTTTTACTAGTGAAGGTTTGTTGGATGAGGGAAGGAGAATATTATTGGTTCAGTATGTCATGTTTCATGATGTAAAAGGACTCAAGCTAGCTTGTATGGTAACAAATTGACTTTCATGTTGAAATTTTATGCATCGGTATAGGGTGGATGGCACATAGCCTATGAAATGGATCCAAGGGTGTCCCATCAAAATGTTTTATTAGAGCTCACCATCTACTATGTAGAAGAGCTTCAGAAGCATATGGGGTCCTAAGAAAATGTGAAGTAAAATAATTCATAGAGTTATGGTTGTGGTAACATTGAAAGACTAAAACACTATTAAGGTTTCCAACATAATATTCTCAAGTAATTTGAGTTGGTTGTATACATAAGAAGAGATAATGTAGATACTATCTCCCCCATCAATCATAACCTAATTGATATGGGTTTGGTTGATATATGTGGTAATCTAGAGGGGAGTATCTAGGTCATCTAAATAGATGGAGGGTATTTTTAAATCCTTGAAGGTAAAAAGGTTGGAAATTTGAATAGCTCTAAGAAAGGATAATAGAGGTTGTGGGTCTTTTACTTAGACCTCTATTAATTGCAAGGGCTCTATAATTTTGTGATGGTGATGGAGTGAGGTAGTGATCAATTCATATTAACTCATCTTCACTGGTGTTTGGTGAAGCTATTTTAGAACCACTCTTTAGATTAATTCAAAAGGGTTAGATTGAGAGGGACCCAATATAGACATATTGGTTTGGGTTGAAGGTAAAGGTGTTTGGTGTTGTCTAGGTGATTGGGTGGTGGAAAAGATATATGTCCATGAAATGGACACCTTTGATTTCCCTTATCCTTCAGTTGAGCCTATGATCATGTGATCATATGGATGGTATGGATTTGGTGAGGAGTCAAGATATATGGATACTTTGGTTCCTCTTCACTCTAAGGTGAGAGTGGAGGAATAGGTAAATGTTGGTTGATGTTTCTTAGTTCTTGGATCAGTTGTGGGTTCATGTAAGGTTCATCTAATAATAAGTCATCCTCATGATATAGCTAATGGGATAATAATTGAAAAGATTTAAAATTATACATATCATGCCTAGGTGTTATATGATATGAGTATACTAATTTTTCATTATATAAGGATGGTTTTAGATTGTGTAGGTTGAGTGGTCTGATTGGTGGCAAGGTTAAGAAAAATGTTTGCAATAAACTATGTATGATGGTTAAGTAAGATGTGAGAAATGGTGTAAAAGGTATATATGTCTTAGCTTTAGTAGTTAAGATGGAAGCCATTTTATGAGTGGGTTTGATGGTCAGAGATTTGGGTATATCAATGTTCTTGGTGTATAGTTTTAGTTTTGGTAGAGAGGTTGATAGCTCAGGGTTAGAAGATTTTGATGTGGACATTTGAGAGGTAAGTGGGTTATTATATATGACTGGAAGATAAAAGGTTTAGTTATGGGTGTTTTGATTAAAATATGTGTGGATGAAAGTAGGAGTGATGGCATAACCAAAAGTGGTGGTTAGGTTTTGATTGGGATGGTTGGTTTCCTAATTAAGGTAAAGGGATGTGGTTCCAAAATAGAAGGAAAAGTGGAAGGGGGAGGTAGAGTTTTGGTTTGTGGAATTTTGGGTGTTTTCAACTTATTTTTTGACTTGGTTTTAGGTATCTTTGATATTTTTGGTGGATTTAATTCTAATTTGAATGAGGGGTGAGTAAGGTCCTGAGTAGGGAATATGCTAAGGTTTTTGGTAGGCTTGGTTAGAATGGTAGAAGGTGGCTTGCTTATTTTAGGTTGATTTGGTTTGGATAATTTAGGTATGGTTTGGTTAGAGGAGGTTTAAAATGGTTTATTTATGGTGAAATTAGGTTTGATAGTGGGAAAAAAATGGTTTGGATGATAGTGGTGTGGTTGGAGGTTCTAGCTTGGTTTGATAAAGAAGTTTGAGATGGTAGCAGAATGTGGCATGATCTATGTGGGGTTGGGATAAGTAGTCTAATTTTTGAACTAGTTTAGAGAATGGATTATAAATGGGTTTGATCCCTTTGATACTAAGCGCAAAGGTCAAACCCATGGGTGGAGAGATAGAAATGGTTACCTCATCATTTGCCTCAATTAAAGGCCCCAAGGTTTGGGAAGATGAGTCTCCTATGAGAGAGGTAGGTAGAGTGATCTCTTCCTTAGGAGTGTTTTCTAAAGGAATAGTGGATTTATATATGATGGAGGAGAAAGACATGGTGGTAATGGTTTCCTCTTTTAGTATGTCTTCCAAAGGAGGGGTTGGTGGCTCAAATACCTTTATCAGTGGAAGAAGTGTAGGGGTTATTTACTGCTTTTCATATTTTGGAGGAATGGAGGGTGACTCCACTACCATAATAAGTGGAGAAGGGGTAGTTGTTGTTTCCTTAGTCTCATTTTCTAAAGGAATGGAGAGTGACCCCACTTCCTCAATAAGTGGAGAGGAAGGAAAGGTGGTTTTGTCAATGACCTCCTCAATAATGATTTGACTAAGGACTGCATTAATAGTATGGACTTCATGGTTGTGAGTGGATTATGCTTGATTATATTCATTGTTTATGGAAGTGTCATGGTTGGGAAATGGTTATTTGAAGATGTCAAGTGATTGATTTGGGGGTGCATTAGGGTTATCCAACATAATTTCCCCCTTGTCAAGGAGAGTTTGGATGTCATTTTTGAATGTATTGTACCTACTAACATCATGCCCAATGACACATTTTAAGGCACATAGTTCATTCTCCTTATACCAACTACATATACGATAAGAAGAATAAAATTATTGTGGAGGCTTGATTGATGGTAGTTGTATGATATTTAATTTTAAAAACTTATTCAAGACTAAAATATATGACTCTCCTAATGGAGTGAATTGCTTTTGATTGTTGTGATTTGGGTTTTTGGTTTTTTGATTAGGGGAATTAGTAGAGTTTGGTTGGTTAACAATAGGTGGAGGGGTGGTATTAAGGAACAAATCCATTCACGATTCCCTTGTTTTTGGAGTTAGTGTTGGTTTGATATATAATTTTGGAGAAGGGAGTCTCATTTGATTTGAAGGTGGAATTCTTGTTTCTCAATTTCAACTTCCCCTCATCAATGGATTTGTTCTCTAATTTTCATGCCATGGTGAAAGCTTATTCAAAGGACTTGAAGCTTTAAACCCATAAAGTAGAGGAAATTGTTTCGAACAAGCCTGAGCAAAGATTTAAATTAGTTTGGGTTGGGGAAAAAAGAAAGTTCATTTATCAAACTTCTCCAATAGGCTATGAAGTCATCTATGGACTTATCATTAAATTTAAGAATGGAGTAGAGATTGGTGATGGAAACTTTCTTAGAGATGTTTAAGTAAAAGTGATCTAATAAAGTCTAAGCTAGTTAGGTAAAATAAAAGAGGAAGTGATTTGTAATAGCACTATACCAATCTAGTGTTAGACCTGATAGAGACATGGGGAATGTATAGAGAAGGAGAGAATTATCATAGGAAATCAAATAGAAAGAATGCCTAAATGTTATTAGATGTTATTGAGGTTCTTCCCTACTCTATAACTTAAAAAAAATTAGAATTTCCCATTTAGGAGGATAGGGTTAAATGGGGATAGATGGGTGAATTGTTTCATTATAGATCTAGTCATATGATAAAAGATTATGGACCCCAAGGATAGATGACTCCAAAGTAGTCATTTTGTCCATTAAAATTTTGACAAGTCCATTTTTGGTTGTATACTCCTATAGTTGTAGCATATATTATGTTGGGTTTGGGTACGTAAAACATATATATATCTAGTGGGGGGATTAAGAAGCTGCCACATATTAGTATGTGGACATGGGTGGTTAGGTTGATGCCACTTATGAATACATAAAGATAGGTGGTTAGGGGTAAGGTATAGGTACATACCCTTATGGTTTATGGATGTAGCTTGGGTTTTGTGTAATGGGCACTTCTTGAGATACTAATGTAGGTTAGGTAGGAGGTAGAACTAGGTTAATGGATAGAGAGTAGGTGGTAACTTTGCTATTGATGGGTGGAAGGGTAGAAGGTATGGGAACCACCAAGCTCTAAAATAGAGTAGAGGTAGCTGGATTGGGAACAAAGGGAATGGTGGTGACATTATTAGAGGATAATCCTATGTTAAGGTAAGTACCGATGCCTAAAGGTTAGGTTGCTCCTATACTAAGAGGGTTATTAGTTGGGGAATAATGTGCTTGGGTGTTTCTTGGTTAAGTGGGTTAGATTTTTATGGTGGTATGAATGGTGATATTGGTGGAAGATGATGAATGGGTGATTAAAGGTTGGGTGGAGATGGTGGCTATAGAATTATCTCTCATAAGGTGGGATGGCATGCTATAGGGTAGGTCAATAGGAAAAAATGATGTAGGGGTATGGTGAGATATGGTGTTAAGGTAATGCTCGAGGGATATGGGGTTACTATATAGAAAGGTGGATAAATCCACATCACCTTGGGCAACCATCTAAGGGATGGTAGGACTTTTAGAAGGATTGGGAAAACTCTCTACATCTAAGATGTACTCCATGGATGAGGAGGAAGAGGAAGGTGGGTGATTAGGAGGTGGGTCGTATTTTGTTTGTTTTCTTAGTTGTTGCCTAGTTAAAACTATGTAGATAAGGGAATGAAGAAGACACAAGAAATATCACAACTCAAACAAAGAGAAAACAAGAGAAAGTTAAGGAAAAAACACACACACTAAAGCATGTTAGATCATAAGGTTCTTTTTAGTCTCTCTTGTGGCTTATGCCTTAAGCTTTAACAATTATATAACTCAACTTAAATTATAGAGAGGTTACTAGAAAAGAAGTCTATGGTTGGTTTCAAGTTATGTTTAGGCTCTCAAAGGGATCTATATTATAAATCAGTACGTGGCTTGATATTGGGGCCTACCTCCTCACTTCACACATCGTAATGATAAAGGTGTTGGGTACTTAGCCAAGAAATATCAATTGTTAGATATTATACTTAACTAGAGAGTTGAGTTGGTTCTCCGCTTGGTGATGAAATCCAAGTAGGATAGCTAGGAAAGGTGACTGCTAGGTGATGAGATCCCAGATGAGCCTTCTATCAATGTTTTTATGCTTGATTAAGTGTAAGTGGTTTGGTCTTGTGTGTGTGATGAGAGTGAATCTATGACTATTTCACTTTATTGATTAAGCTATATGAACTAAAATAAGCAAACAAATAATGGATGTAGTCAATTTTAATCCCAAAATGAAATTTTTATTTCATTGTATGAGTAGAAAGATAAGAAGAAGAAGAAGCACCTAGATATAAATATGAACCCAAGAAAAGCTCAAAGGTCTCACCAGGTGTGATATAATATTTCACATAAATTTTTATTTATTATTAGAAGGGTGAGGCTAGTATAACCTAGATCTATTTTAAACTCCATGATCTAGATAATTGTGGATACCCCTCTTTGGCTTGGGAGGAATAATCTATAGATAAGAAAATAGTAAATAAATGGTTGATTAGTTAGATAATATGGTACTGCCTAGCTTGAGCTAGGTCTAAGAAGCACAAGTTTCCTTAGAGGCTATCAATCCACACTTTTAAACAATCAAGTTCTAAAAATGAAAGATAAAGTACTTGCATTATCATAGAAGATACTAAAATGAAATATAAGTGCTTAATATATCAATAATTAAGTCGATATCAATGCTAAATGAATCAAGTGTGATCTATAAAATAGGTTGAGGTTATATGATCAGTCAAAAGGATCAAAATTTGGATTTGGTTGAGATCTGATGGGTGAAAATAGATTGATATTTTTTCTCGCATAGTGATCATTAGCATTTGGGATGACCATTAGTGGCTATGATGGGTTTTGGTATAGTTTAATAATATAGTTGATGAGGTTAGGTTGACCATTAATTTTTGGCAACCCTCGATGGTTATGGATAGACCATCAACAATCAGGGTGACCATCGATGGCTATTATGGGTTTTGGTCTAGTTTAATAATATGGTTGATGAGGTTATAGAATGGGATTTTAGAAAGTGGGTTTGGGTTGGGTTGGTTGTGAAATATAAATAAAGTAACTATTTACTAAAAATAAATACTTAACATGTTGGTTGGTGATCTAAAGAAGGGTCAAGGTGGTTGGTTGAGAACTCATTAATGGAGTTTGGGGAAATTTTAGAAGAGTAATGGTAGTTGTTTATTAATTGATTAGTTATTGTAACACTTCAGACCTCAATCCTAGTTTCTAGTTCACTAGGATAATAAATGCAAAAGTTCTAATGCAAGAAGCTCTAATTCTAGATATAGATGATGATCAATCCCTTTTCACCTCCTCATCCTCTCTTATATAAGAAGGAATAAGAGGTGAAATTATATGTTAACAAGGTGTCCAACATGGTGTATAAATTTATCTCTAGCATGCATTGATTCACATGTAGATTAGGCAAGCTAAATATAAAAAATAAAGTTGTAGTTGAGCTGAAGTTTAACTATTTATGTGGTTTAAAACTTGACCATCAGTGGTTAGGCCTAACCATCGATGGTTAGGGTGACCATCATTGGTCAAGGTTAAAGGTTATTTTTGTCAAGGGTGGGTCAGTTTAGCTAACATGACTCAAGATTATGGTTAAAATGCTATGGAGGAGTCCTTAGGGGCTCCCAAGGTGGTCTAGAGTTTAGTTTGAAATATAGAATTATTGTGTGCAGTTTTACAATGTCTAAAGTGTTCATCCTCATAGATGACAACTCATTAGTCACCATTTATGATTTGAAGCATTGAAAAATTCAAAATGATCTTTCACCATTGGATCCTTTATCATCACACTTATTTTCATTCATTTAGGGCAAATTTTTCTTTTTGTATCATCAACACTCTACTTCTTCTATTATTCTTTAAAACAATATTAATTTGTAACACTATTTCAAAGAGGGGAAAATGTAGACACCTAAATTTCATTTAGTGTCAAAATTAACCTAAATATATTTAATAATTATTCTTAAATTAATATATAACATTTCCTCCTAAATTTAAATAATTGAAAAATTCAAAATATTGAATAAGTCAATTATGCACCCTTAAATCCTTATTTTAAATAATTAAATTCTAAATTTTCCACCTCATCAAAACACCTCCCACATTTTTCTCCCTCATCCCAACCAAATCCATAAAAGTTTCCACTTCTTATGACTCATCCCCTAATTTATTGAGTAAATTGACTTCATCTTGTTGAGTCAGCTAACTAACCCCACATTTTTGTCTACAATTTTGAAAAGGTCTTCATCCTCATGAGTGAGGACTCATTATCCATCATTGATAATTTGGAGCATTAAAATTTTCTAAATGATCCTCCACCATTTTATCCTTCTCTAAGTATCTATAAATAATATTGAAAATCTCCATTTTCAATCATCCTTTCACCTCACAAAATATAGAGAATACAATCACAATCAAGAAACTAGATGTATATACAAAAGTGAATAAAAGCAAATAAAAAGGAATCAAATACTTTATTTTTCACCAAAACATTGACTATTCTCTCTTTTCATTAGAGGAGTGAACACCACACATTTTAAAGATAAAATCAAATGTATATCACAATGGAGAAAACTTGTGCATTCAAAGCGTAATGCATGTGATTGTTGTTTTCTTTATTTGTTGGTTTACCATAGTTTTAATTTTAGCTTAGATTAAGATTAGTTTATATAATTACAATTATAAAAATATATACCAATATGCACAAATCAATGAAATACCTAAATTAATCCACATGATGTGCATATTCTGAAACATATTGGTACATCCTTGATTGGAGCAATATAACATACATAGTCATCGACATTGTATAAGTCATCATGAGTCATATTAAAAATTTACAAGAGAATTTTTTGGATTACTTAAGATAAATAGTTAGTTCAAAATATGATATTTCATAAATTACATCAAATCTAATATGGATTAATTAGCCCATCAATTGATATCAAATGGATAAACATAAAATCCATGGAAATTAATTAATTTATAATTATGTAATATCCAAATATTCAACAAATATATGAATAGTGACATAATCATGACATCACATACAATTTTTTTAAGCATTAGCATAAATACAAATAAATATTAGAAAATTGAACCCATTCCTCATTAATTAGAATTGATTCCAAACATTAAGCTCATTTTACCTATTAAATGTGATTGACTTTTAGCCACACATATTCATCTTCATCTAATGGTCAAAATCAATATGGAAAATCTATAAATACAAGGGTCATATAATCATAATGACCAAGATTTTTAGTGTAAATAAACTATTTAAAAGTATAAAATAAAGCTTCATCATTAGACCATTTTATTCTACTTTATATAGGCCAGGTCATGTGTAACCTATGGGAGATACTACATAGATGAAGGTGTAACATTGACAAGGACTCTAAGCTTATAATCTCATGCTCAACACACCATTAATATAGCTTATAAGTAACATCCATGAGGAAGGTATAATCGATTTTGATTCTATATTTATTCTTTGATTCTTAGACCTTACCTAGAAATAAGGATTATGTTTGAGACGTGTTTTATGTTTGATTTTGCCATACTAACATGAAGTAAACTCTTGTTTTAAATTATTTAGAAGTAGTGGATTTTTATTCCTATTTTAGTTAAGTGTCTATATTAATAAATTAGTACAAAATATAGCAATAAATATAGTCTTAATTTATGCAATTATTTAGCTTTTTCACCTTTTTAAAAATAGCAATAAATAAGAAGAAATATAACTTAGCTAGAAAACAAACTTAGATGGCTAATACAGAGGTTGAAAATGGTTTTATAGGATTTGGAAGGTGTCATAAACCTAAATCTAGCTTTTTTTGGGTAAAAGGATAGGAGAAAAATAAAGTGGATGCTTTAGCATCCAACACTATTGTCCATTCTTGCCATTGTTATCTAGCTAATCATAGAGACCTAAAACTTTTTGGGTAGTTGTGTCATGCCCATGTGATCATGAATATAAAAAATTGAGCCTTGGTTATTGATATAATTTTTTATGGATCTGATTTTGTCTTCAAAACCCTAACTCTCCATCATGCTTAATAAAATGACATTTGAGTTACTTGAGAAAAAGGGGGGATTAGTGTGAAAGATGTATTAAATGTGAAATTCACACCCCTTATCTCGATATGCTTCCTACATACCAATACTTCAAAGAGGGATCAAGTCATATGTCATTATCCCACTTAATGTGCTTTGTGCAATAGTGTGATGTAGATGCAAATGCCAAATTGATGGTGTTTGAGGTGGCTAATGCTTGGTATGAGGATTTGAGTAGGTTTGCAATTGTATTGGATGATTATTTACAAATATTAGGGAAGTTTACCTTAGTTTTTTGTTTGTATTCTTGTTTACTTTGTAAGTTTTTTCACCTCTCTTTTAAATGAGCTTTGAGTGGTATTTTCTAGGGAATAATTGGTCATGGGTCAGATGTATTCATGCTAGGCTAACATAATTAAGGATAATGACTAGAAGAAAATGACCATTGGGTCTCAAAGTGAAAATAGATAAGACCACCAAAAATGGTACAATTATCTATGTGGTTCTATAGTCAAAATGGGGTGCTCTTGTACTATAGGCTTGAGACCTAGGGGAATAGGATTAACACTAGAAATTGTCTAGCTAAGGTGGAATAACCATTTAGAAGTTTCTAGATGATTGTTAATGAGAATAATGGTATCTAGAAGGGTCAAAAGAGCATGAAAAAAGAACCTATCAATGGGGTGTTTCAAGCCATACTAAAACTACTAATTTGGAAATTTTATATGACTGCATTTTCCCCCTTTAATCTAGTGATGCAATAAAGCAAAATACTAGGATAAAGGAAAAATAAAAAGTGTACCTAAAATTACAAGAAAGGGTGAAGCCCATGAAGATGTGTGATGTTGAGTGTGCATAGAGAGTACAATGTCAAGTATAAATTTACAAGAGAAAATAAGGAGTAGATAAATTCTTACTAGACATGTTATGTCTAAAATAAGAATGTATAAAGACTGGGTAAAAGAGAGAGGAAGAGAAAATAATGAATACAACTCATTGGGTACACAAACCAATATAAAACTTGTTGTGATGTTGAGTGATGTTGGGTATGTGTTGTACCAAGAGTAATATCAAAAATGGAGATAAGTGCTTAATTCCCCAAGGGTGGATTAATAATACAAAGGTTGTCTATTTGGCTCTATCATCACCCACTATGTAGTGAAACTATGTGAACATGTGTGTGTTAATCAATGTTTGGACTTTGTTTCTAATCCCTCTAAGTAGGTGGCTCAAGAATACAAAGGCTAGCGAATCCTTTGGCTCCATCATTGTCCACTAAGTGTGAACTATGAACTGATACCTATATTAATGTGTGTCATATGAGATGGCTCATGAAGTCCATGAATGCTTTATAATTTGAAAATATAGAATGGATGGCTGAATGTGTATTGAGAACTAGGCCAACCTTGGCCACTCTAAAAGGACAATATTAGGCTTGTATGAAATCCACTCTAAAATTGAGAACTAGGCTAATATGAATGCAAATTCAAAATTATGCCAACCACCTACAAATGGAATAAGGCATATAACTATTGAGAATACCTAGGTAATATAATGAAATAGAAAGAAAAGAAAGTAAATGTGCTATGCACATTGTCCCCAATCACTAGTGTTTGTGACATGGATTCTGATCTAAAAGTTGTACCAACTACCCAATCTAAAAATAGAATCAAGAACCATCATGCCACACATGATTTCCCCTATATTTGTATAATCTAAGTAAAACCATACAAAAACTATCCAATTTATACTGGACTATAGTTGATAAAATTTTAATTGACCTTACCTTTTTATTTATTTCTATAAATTCTATATTTTTGGCTATTTGGATACGAGCATCAAAAATTACACTCTTTGTTGTATGGCGATGTAGTCCTCATGGGGCACTCTTATCCTTTACTATTTATAATGATTGTTCTATTTTCATCCTCATTTTTTTAGTTTATTCTATGTGTTTTAAATTTTTATTATTGTTCTAAGTGTTCTAAAAATTGATTTTTGACTAGTAGACGACTCAAATCTATATGACAAAACCCCTATTTTCCCCCCTCTTCTGAGGGTAGAAATGAAGACCATATAATGACTACCATCATAACAAAGATCCTTTAAAGTGTTTTATGCTAAAAAATACATGATATATCAATGATAGTTGAAAATATGTCTCAAGATATAACATAGTTTGTATTAGAGATTATTAAACCAATAGGGATATGCCTAGATAGATGTAGTAATGTAATAGCATATGCAATATGCTGAATTGAAACTAGAAATCTTGTTAGTTTTTAAAGAGAGATGGAGTATGATGTACATCATGGAATCCAAGAATGAAAGATAGTGAATGATGTGGATCATGGCATGGTAAACCATTGAGAATCAAACAAGCAAAGAATCAAGCAAGGAAAGAAGCATACAAAAGAGACTAAGAGTTCAAGAAAATAAGAGACATGACACATATCACTCAAATTGGGAAAGTAATCATATAAGCCATGTTCAAATCCCCATATATATATATATATATATATATATATATATATATATATATATATATATATAACTACAAACAAATAAGATTATCAAGAGGGTCACAAGCACATACAAGAGTACAAGCAAAAGACATTGGCAAATGTCCTAAGGCAGACACAAGTAACAAAATAGAAACTAAGAAATGTAATCACATCTAGCTACTCAAAGAAATAAAGGAAAGCATGTAAATGATAAAAATATTATTGCATGTAGCTAATCAAAATAAAATGTGAAAGTATGCAAAATATGTAATAAAATACTAGGTAGATGATAAAAAATAAACAAATGCTATATACTAGTGAGTGTCGATAGAATAATCTATGTAGACTAGTAAGTAATGTAAATCAAGATGATAACTAGAGTGCATGGTGTAGGAGTGACATAAATTGGATGGTGTAGTTATGTATAAGATGCCCTTGGTGGGTAGATATGTCAATGTATGTATTGAATGTAAAATTAGGATGCCACCTCAATGGGTAGAGTGAAGAAATCAAGGATCTAGGTGCTACTGCACACACTCAAATAAAATAAAATGAAGCATGGTAATGCATATATATCAATAAACAATAGTATCAAATGAAAAAATGTAAGTCTAACATGGTAGTAGAAATGTAAAGCATGGATAATGCATATAACTGGAATTTTTTTGGTGTTTTGAGTTATTTGAATGTTTTTGGATTTTGACCTGTTATATTTTTTTTATATTTTTAAATATTATATTATTATTGGTATTTTTAAATAAGATATATATAAGTAATCATAAGGAAACTATGTACAAAAAATTGAAAATAAACTATGTTTAAGTAAGTTGAGAAATTATGTACACAAAAATAGAAACAAACAATGTACATTAAAATGTGTAATGAAATACTACACATGAAATATGCATAGATACAAAATATTCATTAGATTTTTGAGTTTATTTCCTTTAATTGAGGCTAGATGATACACTTTAGGGCTAATATTTTTGATAATGAGGTATATACATAGCTAATTTAGTTTGAATTTTCCTTTGATTTCTTCTTTGACAGTGACATTGTGAAGATTTTATTTGACAACAAGATCATTAACTTTGAACTCTTTGGTGTGATATCATTTATTGTAGGATAATTGTATATATTTTTTGGTAAATTTTGAGATGTTCAACTACTTGAATGTGTGTATGGACTAATTTCTCAATCTGGTGTAGACACTTTTCATGATATTGGTCATCGATGAGGATACCTTTAAGGGAGACATGCAGAGATGGGTTTTCTAATTCTAATGGTAAAATTGCCTCTGTGTCATAAATTATTGAATAAGGAGTGGATATTTTGGGTTTAAAAATACTTATAAAATAAGCCCATAATACATAAACTAGTTGATTGTGCCAATCATCTCCAAATTTAGTCATTATTTTATTCAAATTATTGTTGATGGTTTCATTGTTATACTCTACTTGACCATTTCCTTGTAGGTAGTATGGAGTGGAGAATGTGTGTTTAATCTTGTATTTTAAAAAACAATTCCCAATAATTTTATTCTTGAAAGATTTTCCATCATCAAAAATGATAGTTATGGGTAAATCAAAACATGAAATAATATGAGTCATGAGGATGCTACAAATGTCTGTTCATATAGTAGATTGAAGTGGAATGGCTTCCACCCACTTGGTAAAGTATTTTATAGCTATGATGATGAAATTATGTCCATCATTAGACTAAGGGTTAATATTTTCAATAATATTAAATACCCATAACATAATGGCCATGGAGAATAATAGGTTGTAATTTTTGTGATGGTGCATGTTGTAGGTTACTATGTTGTTGAAATTTATTTCATAACTTTCCATATTATGAACATTCATCTTCCATTATGGGATAGTAGTATCCCTATCAAATAAATTTGGGTGATATGGCCTTTCCACTGAAGTGGCCACCACACTCACTATCATGTATTTGCGTAAGAGCAATTTTGGCTTCTACTAAAGTCAAGAATCAAAGCAATTGTCTATCGAAGGATGGTTTTAAAATGTCTATGTCAATGATTAAATAATAGAGTGCTTATTTTTTTAACTTGAGTTCTTCATTTTATGAGAAATTTTCTAGTGTAATATATTCATTTAGAAAGTCATAGATACTAGAGAACCACTCTAGAAATGTGGAACTACACGTAGTGGCTAAGAAAGAAAGGGAAATCAAATCCACATAGGATATTGATGGTGATTGTAATCATGTAATTATGAGAATAGATGGATGATCCTTAATGTCAATAGGAATCATATATGTAGCACTTCCCATTGCATCTATATGTTGGTTATATTTTCTTGGTATATTTTATATAGAAAAGTAGTCAAACTATGAAGATAAACATTGTACCATGTTCTAGTATGACATGAGATGTTCTTCTTTTGTCTGATAGACATTATTGACTTGATTGACCATAATTTGAGAATCACTAAACACTAGAATAGATATAATTTGGAAGGAATGGGAGGTAATGAGACCTAAGATAGGTGGCTCATATTCTATAGTGGTGTTAGTGTAGGAGAAGCTTAATCGATATGCAATTAAATCTATGTGACTAGAAGGGTCAATAGAGATAATGCCTTGTCCTACATCGAACTCACATCGAGAACCATCAAAGAACATGGTTCAAGTGTCAGAATGAGTAGAATAGGTAGTATAATAATCTCTAAATGTTTCACTAATAGGATTAGTGTCCAAGAATGGTGTAGCTACCAAATGATCTATAATAATTTGGCCCTTTATTAATTTATTTAGAACTATCTTTAAGTCAAATTATATTAATAACATGACCCATTTTATGGTGTGAATAGAGATATGTGGTTTTTACATTAGAAAATTCAAGGGATATACTTTTATGACAAATTGTGTCTCATTATTGATCATGTAATGTTGAAATTTTTGTGTGGCAAAAACTAATGCTAGACATAGTTTTTCCATCATGGAATAATTTTTTTCATAATTAACTAATGTGTGACTGATGTAATAAATTGATTACTCAGTATATTAATCATCATGTTGTGCTAAGAGTTCTCCTAATTCATGATCTATTTTTGATAGATAGTAGGTGAGGTCTATTAGCTATATGTGGTATTAGAACTCATGTATGAAGAAGATATTGTTTGATTGTGTCAAATATTTCTTGATAGGATTGGACCCAAACAAACTTTATATCTTTATCTAGTAATTGAGTGAATGACTAAGTTTTATCAACAAGTTGAGCTATAGATTAGTGGATTGCTTATATTTTGACTTTTAAATATTGAAGTTATTTTAATTTCATGGGAGGTGGCATGTCAATAATTTCTTTAACTTTATTTGGGTCAACCTCTATGCCACACTAAAAAATAATAAAACCTAAGAGTTTGCCTAATGTAACTCTAAACACATATTTCTTTGGGTTTAATTAAACATTGTATTACTTGAGTCATTGAAAAATATATCATAAATTGATGGCATGTTATTTGGATTTAGCTAATAAATCATCAACATAATCCTCAATAGTGTGGTAAATCAAGTCATGAAATATATGCATCATAGTATGCTCATATGTGGATCTATAAATTTTTAATCCAAAAGGCATGAAAATGTAGCAAAATGTACCCCAAGGTATTGTTAAATATGTTTTCTCTTGACATTTTTAGTGATTTTGATTTGGTTGTATCCTACAAAGCCATCCATGAATGATAACATTTCATACCTAGATGTGGAATCTATGATCATCTCAATATTAGGAAAGGGGAAATCATATTTTGGGCATGCCTTATTTAAATCTTGAGAATTGGAACAACACCAAATTTGTATGTTGGGTTTAACCATGGGGACTATATTGGAAATCCACTCAAGGTGTAATACTGGTCGAATGAATCCAGCATATAAGAGGAGTTGGATATCATTTTTGACTAAGAGAGCCACCTTAGGATGAATTTTGTGAATTTTTTCCTAAACTAGTTTAGCATCAAGGTATAATAGAATTTGATGGACTGTTATAGATGTATCAATTCCTAGCATATCTAAGTAAGACCAAGTAAAGAGTTTTGGAAAATATATCAAAGTTTGATGAATATATGTATCCTCTTCCTTTATTATGGTAGTGGCTAATAAGAGAATATGGGGATCCTGATCAGTTCCAAAATTGAAATCAATTATTTCCTCATTAAGTAATGTGGAATGATCTAGTGTGTATGGGGTTGTAGGAATAGTATCATATAAATCAATTGGTATGTCCTAGGGAGAATCTAAATTTTATCTAAAGTAAGCATGGGAATTTGTGTGATGAGTAAATCTATTTTTATGATAAAAAGATGGGAGGTCTTCATATGCTCTGAGAAATTGTAAAAGGGATTCATCGTTAGAAAATTGATCTAATGTCAACATATCTGGTGAAACTATATCATCAATGAGATTAGGATAGACTAATGATAATGTAGAAGAATGATTAGTTGTATGGTCTATAGGTGCAATGGGTGGATAAAAAATTATATGTTTTGAATCAATAGAAGAAGTTTTATCATGAAGAAGGGCAAGCTAATATCCTAGACCTTACTTTTCATGTTGTGTAGATGCATTGACAAGATTGATGATTCCTTATTTTTGATTTTCAAGACCTTTACCATGATATCCCATCTTATGAAGACACTTAAGTTAAAAAGGAGAGGTAAATTTATGATTTGGTAATGGTGATATTACAGAACATAGAAGCTTCTGATGCATTGTATAGTCTGAAGGTATAGTGTGAGTAGTGGGTTGTGTAGGTATACTATCAAGATTAAAATGTAAAATGTAATTCTATGGAGATTCAATAACCTAGTAGTATTTAAAAGGTTTTTTTTAATTGGTAATGTGTATATGTAGCCTTTGTGACTAAATTTTAGACAAGCATGGAGTGTGGAAGGTATTGCATGCATATCATGAATCCAAGGCTGACCAAGTAATAAATTATAATCGAGGTCATTTGGCATGACTTAAAAAGTAGTTGGTAAGGTCTTAGGTCTAAAATTAAGATTGAGTTTTATTTGACCCATGAATTTCCATGGAATGTTACTAAAATCTTGGATGTTCATGTTAGAATGGTCTAGATCTATAAGTTGTATATTAAGAATTTTAAGAAAAGAAATGTTGTAAATGTTGACTCTTGAACCATTATCAACTAACACTCTTTTTACCCATACATAATTAATTATTAATTGAATATATAGGGGGAAATGTTGTTCAACGATGTAGTGTGGGGCTAAATCCTCTTTTTCAAAGGAAATATGGTCTTTAATCCATTACATTTTGTTGAGGATAGAGGTGACATAAGTTGGTTCAATGGAAATAGGAACTCTAGTATTATGAAGGGATACATACAACACATTTTTTTAGGCATCTGATCATTGAAGGAGTTAAAAAACTAAAATTATATCAACATGGGTGCTAACTTGAGTGAGAAAGCTATATCTATGGGTGAAATCAACCTACCTATCTTCAAAAACTTGGGTGATAACATGTATCACATGATCTAATATAGGCATAGAGATGGTAGTAGGTACAAGATAAGATCTAGGTGAACCAAGTTTCAAGGGATGATGAATAGATATAATCACTAGTGTTTTCTTGTGTCTAGTACTGATATGGAGATACTTAAAAGTAGCCAAAGAGTTATATACATCTAGGCAGAAAACATGTATGTAGGATGAAATGCATGTAATTGGAGTTATAAGTTGTATAGTAATATGATTATAAATAACATTCCACATGAGAGATAGCAAAAACGGGATAGAGAGCATTTAACTTTGCACTAATTCATAAAAAAAATTGACTTGTAACATGAAATTTCTAACATGTTTAATAAGATAGAGTTGAACATTATTCCGGATGAGAGAGAGAGAGAGACTATGTAAAAGAAATAATGAAACCTTGTACTAAAGAAAAGTAAACATTTATTTGAAGTAAAGGGATCTTAACATGTTTATTAATAAATTTCTTAATATCATCCCATATTATAAAAAGTAAGCATGAAAGGAGAATAATGAAGCTTTGCATTAACATATACTAAACTTCGTCATTCATATACATGATAGGACCAAGTATAGACTCCTTATGGTTTGGAAGAAATGTTTTCAAAAAAGTGAGACCCATTTTTAATTTTATATGAAATCTGATTTGATTAAAAAAATTAGAAGCATATTGCTAGATATCATCAAAGAATTTTCCTTGGGGTTGTTATGGTTTCTATGTGCAAATGAAGTAAGTCAATTTCACAAATGTTTTAAATTATTTAAAATAATGGAGTTTTATTCCTATTTTAGTTAAGGGTCTAGATTAATGAATCAATACATAATATATCAATAAATTGATTTGTACAACTATTTATCTTTTTTGTATTTTTAAAAATAATAATAAATATGAAGAAATATGACTTAGCTAGAAAATAGACTAAGATGGATAATATAGAGGTTGAGAATGGATGTGTAGGACTAGGAAGGTGTCATAAAATTGAATCTAGATTTTTTTGTGTGTAAGGACAAGAGCACCAAAAAGTTGATGCTTTGGTGTCTAGTGTTATTATTTGTTCTTACCACTATTGTCCAAAGTAATCACTACGACCTAAAACTTTTTGGGTAGTGGTGATGTGCTTGTGTGAGCATGCCTATGAAAAATTGAGTGCTAATTGTTAATGTAACTTATTATGGATCTAATTTTGTCTTCAAAACCCTAACCCTCCATAATACTTGATAAAATGACATTTGAGTTACTTGAGAAAGAGGGGGTGCTAGTGTAAAAGATGTACTAAATGTGCAATCCACATCACTTGTGTGGGCATGCTACCTACATACCAATACTCTAAATAAGGATTGATTCATATGTGTTTCTCCCACTTAATGTGATTTATGAAATAATGTGATGTAAATACAAATGCCAAATTGATAGTGTTTGAGGTGATTAGGGCCTTGTATGAGTATTTGAGTATGTTTATAGTTGTATTTCATGACTACGTGCAAAGAATAGGGAAGTTTTCCTTAGTTATTTATATTATTTCTTGCTTTGTAAGTTTTATCACCTCTCTTGTAAATGAGATTTGAGTGGATTTTATATGGAAAAATTGGTCATGGGTCAGATGTATTCATGCTAGGTTGACCTAATTAAGGATAAGGACTATATGAAAATTATTTTTGGTGCATAAATTGTAAATGGATAGATCCATAAAAATGGGACACTTCTCTATGTGGTGATATAGTCCAAAAAGGGAATTCTTATCCTAGAGGCTTAGGAAATAGGGGAATAATATTGGCATTGGGTATACTATCTGGCTGAGGTGGAATGATCGTATAAAAGGTTTTAGATGACTGTTAATGAGAAAAAGGTGTCTATAAGGGTTTTAAGAGCATGAAAAAAGGACCTATGTATGGGGTGTCACAAACCACACTAAAACTACCAATTTGGACATTTTATATTACTACACCTCTCTTATAATCATGATATACATTTTGGCATCCTTGGTGGGACCAACATATCCCACAACCTCCTTGGGAACATTCTATGACCTTTAAAATCCAAGAAAAACATATTTTGGCTTTTTTCTACTTCATTTATGCTAATTTTTCTTTATTTTCTTTGCTACAAATCAGTGATATCACTCTACATATATGTGGAATCATGAAATGAAATTGGCGATATTAACCTATGTAATAATGATATCAAACGTGAATTTTTTTATCTATGATTTTTTTAGGAAAATTATGGGATTGACTTGTAGAATAATGACATCATCATGCTAATTCATAGTATCACCCTATGCATTGGTATGATCATTTTGCCACTTTAGGGTTTAAAATAGATGGAAATACACTATTAAATGACAACTTTGACATATAAAACAACATAATCAATAAGGTAATATTACCATATTTATATTTTTTGTTTTATAATATTGATGGAAATGCTCTTAAAATAATGATACCATCTTGAAAATTAGTGATATTGTCCTACTAATAAGTGGTATTTCCAATTTTATTGTTATCCATGCTTACATCTACATAATAGAAAATTAACCTAAAAATTAATGGAATTTCCCATTAAATTAGTGTAAACACCCTAAAAAATTTTACAATCACTATGTGTGAAAAACTTGAGACTTAAACACATCAAATACCAAAATCCTAATATGTTTTTTGTAGGTTTTGTTGGCTAAAGAACTAGGTTTATTATCAAACAAGAATATTTTTTCACATTTCATTTGGTGTTTTAAAATCAGGTCAAACAAGTTCTTAACCAAAGAACACACATTTAATTTGGGGCTTTAAAACACTTGTTTCCTTTACATTTACTTTCTTCACATCATTTAAAGCTTCAATTGCTTAAGTTTTTACTTCTAAGTTTGTTGCTTTTTCGATAGCCTATTTGTGTATGCTCTTCTCTTTCCCTTTTTTGGAGTTTATAGAATTTTAAAAAACTAGGTTATCATTGTATTTTGGTGAAATAATGTTAGATTATGCTCTTCTCTTGCCCATTTTTGGGGTTATTAGAACAAAAAATAATGATTATTTCCTTTCATTTTGACTACACATTATGGATTTCATCTCTTTCTTATTATTACTTTGGGTGAAACCATTGGTACTTCATTCCCCAATATACATACCAACCTCATATATTTGATAGTGTATATAAATTAAGGATGTATTTGGTTGTTAATTGTTAAGAAATTACATGTTTAAGCACACTCATGAAGTGGAAGGGTTGTCATGCTCCAATAAATAAATTAGACTATACCCCTCAGTGCCTAACTATTTTGGTAACATTTTAATGAGACATTTATGATAGAAGTGAGTCTAAATGGATTTAGCCCTCTTGTGCTACCCCTTAGTCTTTCACCTTCAAAAAAATTTTATCCTCACATACTATAAGGTATTTTGATGACCATATATAGCCTTGTAAAACTTCAGCTTAATACCATCAACTGCAAATAATTTTTTAGTGCAATGGAAACCAATCTCCCCTAAGATTTAATGGTGTACCACTTGAGATTAAATATTGTGTGCAACTAATCTATCAACACATTAAAGTAAGGTAATTATGTGTACTACAATCATTTTTCACATCCATATTACCTTTAAGAATATGTTTTTATTTTGTATGTATTATTGATTGTTTGTTTTTATACCCACATGTTACGTGTTGAGTAACTTACACCTAAAAATAATCCATGTTAATCCAATTCTAGACTTTATCATTTAGAATTGATACGATAAGGCATTATTCTACCCACATTTGGATTTATCCTTATCCCATTATAAGTCTTACACTACCCATTTCAAGATCAAATTTAAATCAATTTCAATTTTAGGTCAATTCCAATTTCAATATAAATTCTATTCTAATTTTAATCCAGTTATAAACTAAATCCAAATCAGTCAAACATTTAAAAAAGGTCAATACTTCCAAGTCAAACAAAGTCACCATTTTCAAGTCAAATCAAAATCAAAATATGCATCAAGTCAATTTGAAAAACATAACGTGAATCCAAAACAAATACCATTAACTCGAGTGCATATAAATATGCTCATAGTAGGGTTAATTATGGTCCCTCTTTAGATGGAAATCACTTATATGATCCACTGGGGTATCTTCAAAGTGACGAAATTTTTTAATGACATGGATGAACACCAAACCATATACAAAGAGGTACCACCTAATATAGGATATAGTCAAAACCAATACGATAACATGGTTCTTAAAAACAAAGATGAATCACTTATAATATTGTTAGAGTCTGGAGAAAAAAATATCTCTAATTTCCTATATACCAATTACATATCCTTTTTCAGAGAGAGGAAATACCTCCACAAGTAACTTATTATCAAAATCAGGTTCTTATAGACCCATCCACTTCTATTCAAAGTCAAGTTCTTAAAGACCCATCTAATTCTAGCCAAAATTAGGTCCTTATAAAAAATTCAAATTAGATCATTGTGTTGTTTAGGAAAGGAAAAGGTTAGCTCTTAGATACATCTAAACATAGCCAAATCATTGTTTCCATAGTGAAATATGCTAGTCATTTCTTTGTTGATCATTTCATAGATAATTTAACTACTACTCCAACTATTACTTCATTAAAAAATTACCAATTTATGGACCAAAATAGTCCATTAGACCAACCTCAAGATCCTTTTACCAATCCTACATTCAATGTAGACCCATTGGCTAAATACGAGTAGATGCTTCCAATGGATCCATTTCAACAAGCTAAAAATAATACACAACATACCTTTTTTAATCATCAATAAGTCTTTTCTAATTTTTAAATAATTCTTTCTACTTCATAGGAAGTCCCAATCCATTCACAATAACAATTTGCTAACCCACCCTCTAACATGTAGTGAATAATTCACAAACATTATCTAATTCATAGCAGGTTCATTCTTATTTACAACTAGTTCATATCTTTGAACATCAAGTTTCATACTACCAATAGTTACCTCTTAATTTATAGTGCATTATAATGCACCTCTAAATACAAACCAATATCAAGTACCCTATCATCAATATAATCCCAATCACTATTAGCATGGGTAAGGGGCAAAAATATTTAATGTTATTTGATAGTAATTGTAATAAAAAGGAGAAAATGGATATGTCAAGTGTCAACAAGAATTCAAAAGGTCATAAGGAGTGAAGAGTCATAGAGGAATGTAATTGGTCTTTTGAAATATTTTATAAGTATTTATATAGGAAAGAGTAAAGTAGAGACTATTAGTGGAATAAAATATATCATATGGGTCTCATTTGCGTTTGTGTGTAATATTCTCCTCTCTTTTTGTTTTTTCTATCATTTCTTGATTTGTAGATTGTAGCTTTGGTTATTCATTAGTTATTACCTATAAAACTATTTATTTCTTCTTACCACTAAACTAAGTCAACAATGGTGTAGTTATTGAGATGAGAATGGGTCTAAATTTAATACATATGTTTGCTCTTTTTTGTAGATAATAAATCATCTTAAGTGCTTTCTCAGTGATATGTATTTTGTTTGATAGTATGGTTAGTTAGTCCCCCCCTTATGCAACAACATCTCTTAGAGGTGTCCAATCTTTGGATCATGAAAAAACTTGTACCATCAATGATCCTCTACAAAAAAAAATTAGAGTTTGATGGCTTGTTTCATCCACAAAAAAGCATTAGGATTTAGGGAGTACATGGTGTGAAGTGCCTCAGATATTGGTCATCCACTATTTGGTTAAAGGAAATCAAATCAAAAAATAATCTATGAAGCATAAAATTTGTTAGAATATCCCTATAGCCATAAATGTTGAATAATCAAAACCTAGGGTTATCCTTGAAGTGTTCCATTTAAAACACTTAGATGGAAAATAATGGATTTGTTGTTTTCATGCAATACCTAAGCCTACTTATTATAATGAAGAAAAATGTTGAATCTATACAACCTAATATTGGTGTTGGACTGCATGTTCCTAATTCCATTCTCATTGGCATCCTTAAATTTGAATTTGGTGTGTCAAAGGTTTTCCATTACCGATGAAAGTAATATTTTAGAATTTACAACTATGTTGGGTGTTCAACCTGATCATATTATTTAGGTCAGCTTGGTTTGCCTATTATAATTATTGTACTTGTAAAGATACCTTATTTGTCTACCATCATATGGTTTTATATTTTATGGATTCATTCTCTTCATCATTACCATCATCAATAATTTTTTTCAAGTATAAATAATTCAATCCATGCATTACATTTCAATAATCAATCTATATTGCATGCACTGACATGTGAAGGAGAGTCCAGAATGAGAGAGAAAACTAGAGCCCAAATGATTTTCCTTTGACATTTCATCTTAATATTAAAAATTGGTTGGTATGAATTCATAGATTGATATTAATTATTTCAAATATGTTGACTATATAATATGGATAATTTTTATGGAACAAATAGTATGATAAAAAATATGATCATGTAAGAGCTTAAAGAAACATTACACTTAAAGAAAAGAAAGAGAAACTAACAAGAGTGGATACTAGACTCTTTCTTGGTGATGTAAGTGGATTTTTCTATTATTCATATTTACCTATCTTACTCTTATGCACATGATATTTATTGTAATAGGTTTAAACAAAGCAAAGTTGCTTATAATTTTGTAAAATTATAAATGTATTTAGGGTTTTTTGAGTAGTTAGTTGTAGAAAAGTAGGAGCTCTAGCATGAGAGGACATGGAGAGTAAGAGTATGAGTAGTTTAGTTTCTTAAATACATCTGTAAGGAAGCAAAATTTTAAATGGAAACTACCTAGTTATGATATTATATTGAAAACTTCAAAGGGAATTAGGCTAGTATGCTACTTAGTTGAAAACCCGAAAGGGCCACTAAGTAGGGTGAAATGGGTGAAAAATGGTAAATGGCACATAAAATAATAACTATGACTTTTGTTTACAACTTCTCTTCTCACCTCAGTTTAAATTACCTTGTGACTTTGTCTCAGGACAAGATAAATATTTAAGTCCAAGAAAGTATTGGACAAATAATGGAGCATGCTAAAACTATGGAGTATATTAGATTAACACATGTGTAAAGTCTATGATTTTTTATTTTGTATAAATTTTATATGTACTCAAACTTATAAGCCTAATCAATAAATATAATAATGTGAAAATTCTTTTGATGTAGAGATCATACTCTTTCTCACTCAATGTAACTTGTGTTATGAATCTCCTCTTTACACTAATTCACCAATTCTTAAAAATGTTCGATGGTTCATTAATTACATAACTTGTAATTTGTTATTTATTATCTTAATCCTACTACTTATGGTCCTTTTATTCCCTTTAAAAAATTTACCAACTCCTTCAAGATTCAAATTTCTTCATACACAATTCTACCTCAACTTCACACAGTGCTTGTAGCCTTCTTTTGAAGGTTTATCTCCTTATACTGATAAGTACAAACTAAATTTGACAAACCAAGAATATATCTAGACACCCTTTACATCCAAACATCCCTTATTTAGGTTTTAGGGCAAAATTTATTTATTAAGATCTCCTTCTAGACCTTTCTACATCTCTATTAGGTTCAATTAGGTCTATCCTGCACCTTTAAACACATAAGTGCCTCAAAAACATATAGAATCATAATATTTCCTCTTGAAACCACCATAATATCTTACATTTTGGGGATACCTATCTGATCACAAAGTTTGAGAAGATTTTTTCATTTCAAACACCTATAAATTGCATTTGAAATTTACAACTCTAGAGTAGGCCTAATAGTTACAATGAAGACTCGAGAGTATGCATTGAGCTATTTCAAACTACTATTGTTATTTTTAATAATTGTAATAACTCAATTAGATATATATAATATTTTAACAACATTTTGAATCACTAAATTTTCATGTACTTATCTATGCTCTAGATTTTGTATACTTTCTTGATTTTCCTATACACAAGGCTATTCTACAGTCACCCAAGAGGATGTTTTTTTAATTTGGGTTTCAAAATATAATCACCAAATTTAAAAAAACTATGAAATATGTTTAATTATCCCCTTTATTAAACACACCCATTTATATCATTAAATCTCCTCAAACTCTCTCCTTTTCCATGTTTGCATAACCTTCTTGCACATTATGTATGAATAACACAAGTTATAGGCTCTTTGAGGAGACATATTTTGCTACTTTAGCCTTCTAGAAATCATATATATTTATTTAAATTTTAAATTAGATTATAAACACCTTAAAACATATAACCTTTCTATTGAACACAAACCATAAATCCTCAATTTAATATTTCAACAAAGATATGAGTTCCACAACACGTATGAACATAGTCTACAGGTGTATGTTGTTTTAAGGATGAAAAAACCTCTTCAAAGAAATTTATACCATAAAAACATTGTATATGAATTGATAAAAATCCACTTACCTTATGAAATCAATATTCAATCATTTCATACACTTCTATCTTTTATGTTCCCCATGGACTAATCATGACTGGCTTAACCATTCTATTTTCAACATGATTACAATATTCTTAATAGAAATTGATATGAAATATAAAATTTACATATCCATAACACACTAAATATCATAAAATAGACTTACCAATACATTATAATCATCAAGAATTTCTCATTAATAGAGCTTTCTCTATAGAGCATATGAAACACAATTCATCATTTTACATACACATCAAATTACAAGGCTACAGTCTTTCTAAACAAATTTTTTAGCTTATTCATTCATTTCATTATTATAAATAGATCCCTTTTTCCTGAATATAGATGAATAGCTAACTCAAAATAAAATAATTCAAACTTTATATCAAAAACAACATCTCTAACCAACTCCTAATAGTCATTAGCTAAAAGGAAATCACTTTGCACAAAAACCAAAATTGATCCTTTCATACAAATATGACCAATATTCAATGGTAAAGATCATTTTTTTTATTATTCATGTTTTTATAACTATTTACACCCATATGACTCCTAAAAAACTCACAAAACTCCTTAGACATGCTTTTCAAATTCAAATATTTGAATTGTGAGAATTGGCAGCAAAATTAATATTTGAATCTCTAGCTTGTCTCAGCACTTATAGATCAATTGGAAAGCACTCCAAGGTGATTAATAAGACTCATAACCCCTGTTAATGATCCTAAACATGAAATGTTTCTAAAAATTACTAAAATAATCAAAATGGCTTGAGCAAACATCTTTTTGAGTCATCCAAAATAGATGCTCCTACATAATGCTCCTTAGGTAGGAAAAACACTTTCCCTGAATGTTTGTCAAATTGAATTAATCTTCCCATAATTCCTCTTTTTGGTTCTCTTTTTGTATTCAAAAGTACACCTCTTAGATACCAAGGTCTATGAGTAGCACATATACCTATTTATACTTTGACCAAATCCACCCTACTAACTCTTTGGAGGTTGATGACTTTCATAGTGTTCTTCCACATAATCATATTTATCACTTGATCCTTTTCATGCAACTAACCTACACATGGAACATACACATGAAATAAAATAATATCCTGGTGATCTCCTTTGAAACTAAACTCTTTCTTTGGCATACCTCCTTTATCCATGCTTGAGTTTATTTCTTGTGAAAGTAGTATTACTATTTATTTATTCTCTTTTATAACATACTCAACCTATTTATTCACTTCTTTCTACCATCTACTCTCCACTTGATCATTTCCTTCTCCTACCACAACCAACTCTCTCAATATAGCCACATTCTCAATAAAACCTCATATAAACTCCTTATTTTATATGAAAGACAAATAAGAAGATAAATTTGACAATAAAATTTCCAAATGATCATTGGAAAATAACTCAAATTGTTATTATTTTTGAAATATATCCTTATTTCTTACCTTCAACTCATTAAATTTCTCTTCCATTATTACATTTTCTTCTTCTATTAGCTTGGCAATGTGTTATGCCTTATCTCCTTCTTGGTATGTACTATCAACTAGCATATGGTTATCCTCCTTACTACTGCAACTAATTTCTATAGGAAATTACTCTTTCTCTCCAAACAACATGATACTTCCTAGTGTCTCTCTCCATGTGTATCTTTCAATGGTTTTAATGTATGCATGCAGCCATATTTATCAATAGTGTAGGTGTTAGCTCTCCCATTGTGAAATGATCTCCTATAATAATTCCATGATATCCAAATAATGATGTGGAAAACATAAATGGGAATGAAATCACACAACACTCTATCCTTTTACCCACCTGTCTACAAATCTACATGACATTGTTCACTCACTACAACTTGGTGATTATTTTGAATCTAAGAAAACTTATATGGGATTATATTTTTGTTCATTTATAATCCTATTTTAGACACCATAAATGAAGATACTAAGTTATATATACTACCATTGTCTATAATAACCTTGCAACACTTACCTTTACTCTTATACATGGTTCAGAACAAGGTCTTTCTTTATGGTGGTTCTCTTTCTTCTTGGCTAGTTTTGAGGAATCTCCTCATTAGTAATATTTCACCTATTTCAAGATCCTTCACATAATATGGAAATTATTTACAATATCATCATATTATTTCACCATGTAATTTCTAATCTCATGCTAATATCTACCACTTTACACATCTTCATGACACTCATAAGACTATGTCCTATAAACTTATTGCACTTAAACCATTTTCCTACAAACCACCCATTGCCTCTTCCTCTACCATAGGATATACAACATCTATAAATATAAACACCTCTATTTGATGAAATTGAAGCCTTTAAACTACTATGCACTTCTTTTCTTTATCGTTGCCATTGACTTATGTTGCTTGGCTACCCTCTTCCTTCTTGTTGGCTTCTTCCTCTATAGTTTCTTCCACCTCTTCCTTTGTTCAATTGAATTTGTCTTCTTTAAAACTTATCTTATGACATCAAGGATTTTTGTTAAGCCTCATAAAAATTTCTAGGTCCCAAAATACTCAGCTCATCTTGAGTGGAAAACAATAAACTATCCATGTATCTAGCTACCTTCTCAGCATCATCTTCTATGCCACTTGCTCAAATGGTCAGCTTGTATAACTCCTCTATGTATTCCTTCAATGTCATATCCTTCTACCTCAATTTTTTTAGCCTCATAAATAAGTGGGTCTAAAAATACTTAATCATAAAAATACCTTTCATATTAGCCACCATTCTATTCCATGACTTTATCTTGTCTTTACTGTTGGGAATAGTTTTCACATTAGGTGAAACTTGGTATTTATGGGATGGTAAATAGTAAATAGGTTGATATTTACTGGTTGGTAAAAAGGTAAATATAGTTGGAAAGTTTGTATATCTAAATATTTTTATATTAAAAATATTACAATAATAAATATATAAGTTAAGATATATTTTTTATATTGTTAGAACAATATATCAGGTGCCTAGTTATAGGATTTGTGTGAGAGATTGGGAGAGAATATTGGTGAGAAGTTATAGGAAATACATTTCCTATATATGTGTGTAATAACTTGGAATGTCTAATAATATTAATTTGAATTAGAGTGAAATAATATATCAGAGTGTTTTTGAAATATTCAGCTTTTATGTATTCAGCTTCAGGATGATTTGATTCATTATATAAGCTCCTCCAATTTCTATCATTGGTATCAGACCCTATTAATATGAGCATATGAAGTCCATGGAGGTTTGATTTCATTAAAGAGGAATTTGTTGGTTGTTATATTGCCTCAAATAGTGGAACATTTTATATTGTAATTCACAATCATATCTACAACTCTTGTATGATTTTCTTCACATGTCATATATCTATCATTATTTTGTTAAGCCTATGTATTAATTATAGATGATCAATAAATCATTCATTTAACTACATTGAAATCCATATAAAATTATTTTTCTTGATATATTATTTTAAGCATAGTCATTATGTTGATTCATTGATCCAGAAGGGAAATTTTTATTAATAGAGATCCAATTGGAAGGCAATATTCTAGCATGTCATATTTATCTACTCACATTGTCATGGAGTTTCATTGATTTAATCTTAGGACTATATTCATGTGTATATTTATTCCTAATAAGACAAAATTCATGCATATACTTCCATCTACATGGTATTCATTTCCAACATGGCTAGCATAGTACAAGTCGAGCTTCACATGCTAGATCTAGTCATGGGTATATCTATGCTCAACATAAATTTAGATATGATAAATTTTATCTAACACAAATAAAAAGTTTTTACATGAAAGTTATGTTTTGAAAATATTATATAATGTGGAGTATAGCATTCAACATAACTGCATTTAGATCAGAGTTCCTCTGAGTCATTTTCTAAGATCTATTAAATATATATAATTCACATAAGAACTTATCTTATTCTCAACTATAATCAAATCCAACAAAATATACACCTGGTCAATGGAACATAATCATTTTATTACTCAATGTACCCTTCACATACAATGTGCAGATTATAATTTTCCCACCATCTATGCAAGCTAAGTTTCTATTATCAAGTCTTTGATTTATTTGGTATTTAATTCTCTTTGCTTAGCTCATGGTATCAAAAATCTTTCATTTGATTATATTTCTTTTAATGCTAAGTCTTTATGATTTGGTTAGTTGTAGTAGTTGTTTGCTACATTAAAAGTCAAAAAGTTTTTTTCATTTATGATTCATGTTAATAGTCTTTTAGGGATTAGTTAATATTTAGTTAAGAGTCATGTTATGTACTTATCTGGTATAATTCTATTCAAAGTTAAGATATTTTATATCTATTTAGTAGGTGTTGTTTGATTTATGTATAGGCATTATTTTTTGTCAAATTTAATAAGTTGTCTCTTCATGTTATTTAGGTGTCTTTTAATTTCTCTAGTTTAGAGTCATTATATTTGGATTTTTTATTTATTTCAAAAATAGAAAATTTAAAAATGTTAATAGTTAAAAAAATTAAATGTTATTTAATTTTTATGTTTGTCTTGTCATTTAGGTGAATTACATTTGAATCACTTTGTATGCTAAGTAGTCATTTGTTAAAAAGTCCAAATTGTAAAAAAAAATTGCCTTGTGAACACATTTTTACTTATATGTGAAGTTAAAAAATGAGGGGGTTCTAATTTCTATGCAAGAAACCAATAAATAATTTACCCAAACCATCAGATCACATATTTATTTCATCTGTTGAGTGAGTAGTGACATACTAGAGGATGGAGGCTACACTAAGGAGAAAGGTCTTTTAGAAACTTCTCATTAATCACCAATGATGGAGCTATTGCAATTATGTGGTGATGTCTATGTTGTGATATTTTTTCATTATTTCAATGTGGTAGTTATGTTTCTATTTCAACATGTGTTGAATAAGTAGTACTTGTTCACTTGTGATATTCCCATGTAACCCTTTTTGTATTTACATTGGAGAATGTTGATCTAAATAGCATTGTAGCAATAATGATGAAAGGTCTTTGGTAAACCTATTAAAACCATACTATAAGGTTAGTGGTGAATCTGAGAAAACCATTTTTAAAGCTTAGTGGTGAACCTAAGAAAACCATTCTATAAGGTTAATGGTGAACATGAGAAAACTAGTTTGTAAGGTTATTGGTTAACCTGGAAAACCAATTATAGATGAGTGTGAAGAGATGTGAGATGACACATGTATGTAGAGAATATCATGAGCACACAAAGGTGGAACATGATATAATAAAAAAAATAGAGATATATTAAACCATGTAAAAACTATGGTTGGGACTGTTCGGAATAGTTTTCACATTAAGTGAAAATTAGTATTTACGGGATGCTAAATAGTAAGTAGGTTGATATTTTTTAGTTGGTAAAAAGGTAAATATAGTTGTAAAGTTTTTATATTGGAATATTTTTATTAACAATATTAAAATAATACATATATAAGTTAGGATATATTGTTTATATTTTTATAACAATATATCATGTGCTTAGTTATAGGATTTGTGTGAGAGATTTTGGGAGAGAATATTAGAGAGAAATTATAGGAAATACATTTCCTATATATGTGTTTAATAACCCAAAATTTATAATCAGATTAATTTGAATTAGAGTGAAATAATATATCAAAGTGTTTTTGAAATATTTAGCTTTTGTGTATTCAATTTTTGGATGAGTTGATTCATCATATAAGCTCCTCTAATTTCTATCATTTACCTCTTTTTCTTCTCTCTTCCTAGATGCCATCCAACCACAAGTATGCATGACCCTCTAGTCTTGTTACTAAATATTTCACCTTATTATCCTCAACCTCTTTGTAATTGAAGTATATTTCCATGGTTATAATCCAATCAACCAATTCCTCCACATTTAGGCTACCCCTATACAAGGGCACTTCCATCTTAGGTTTTGAACTCACCCCAAGCATTTTTCTAATCAACCTCTCTTATAATATTCCTTCATCACCTTCCTCTTTTGCCTCTTCATGAGGAAACTCATCCTCAACATCAGATATATCACCCCTATTTATGTCCCTTCATTGTGCAAACTTCATTGCTTACAATCTTCCTTGTAGGTTTCTCATCTCAACCACCATAACATCCACTACTTTCAATCTCCATTATATTTCTACTTATGCTCATCATCCTCTACCTACCATGATTCCTTTCTACCTTCCCAATATCTCCTAGGATTTTATGCCAAATGATGCATAGGTTATACTCTTTCTTACTCAATGTAGCTTATGTTAAAAATATCCTCTTTACACTAGTTCACTAGTTCTTAAAGTTGCCTAATGGTTCATTAATTCATTAAATTGTACTTTGTTCCTTGTTATCTTAATCCTACTATTTATGGTCCTTTTAGACCCTTCAAAAAATTTACTAACTCCCTCAGGATTCAAATTTCTCCATACACAATTCTGCCTCAACTACACACAGTACTTGTAGCCTTCTTTTTAAGTTTTTTCTCCTTATACCTAGAATTACAAACTCAAATTAATAAACCAACAATTGATCGAGACACTTGTTACCTCTAATCACCCCTTGGTCAATTTTGAAGTATAAATTAAGTTATTAAGACCTCCTGCTAGACCTTTCTAAATCTTTGTGATCTTTAATTAGGTCTATCTTGCACCTTCACACACACACACACACACACACACACACACACACACACACACACACACACACACACACACACACACACACACACACACACACACACACACACACAAGTGCCTCAAAATCATATGAAACCATAATAATTCCTATTTAAACCAAAATAATCTATTAAATTGTTTGGATACCTATCTAATCATAAATTTTGAGAAAATTTTGTCATTTCAAACATATACAAAATTGTATTTGAAATTTATAACTCTAGATTAGGGCTAATAGTTACAATCAAGACACAAGAGCATGCATTGAGATATTTCAAAATATAATTGTTATTTATAACCACTATAGTCACTTAATTAGGTCTATTTAACCTTTATTCAACATTTCCAATCCCTAAATTCACACGTGCTTATCTTTGCTCAAGATTTTGGAGACTTTCTTGATTTTCTTATTACATAGGCCTATTCTGTAGTCACCCAAAAGGAGGTTTTTTTAATGTTTAAAAATATAATCACCATATTTAAACAACTATGAAATATTTTTAATTATATAATTAATTACAAACACCCATTTAGATCATTATTCATCCTTAGAAACTCTCCTTTGCCATATTTTCATAACCTTTTTGTGCATTCTGTGTGTATACCACACGCTGTAGGTTCTTTGAGGATAATTATTTTATATTTTTGGCCTTATAGAAATTTTAACTATTTATTTAAAATTAAAATTATCTTAGACACACATTTAAACATCTAAAATTTCTATTGAACACAAACTATAAATCCTTGGTTCAGTCTTTCAACAAAGATATGAGTTCCATAACACGTATGAATGCAGTCTATAGGTGTATGTTGTTTTGAGGATGAAAACAACCTCTTCAAATAAATTTATACTATACCAACATTGTATATGAATTTATAATAATAAAATTACCTTATGAAATTAATATTCAATCATTTTGGACACATCTATCTCTTACATTCCCCACACACTAATCATGACTATCTTGACCACTCTATTTTCAATAGGAATGCGATATTCCCAATAAAAATTGATATGAAAGATAACATTTATAGATCCCTAACATACTCAATATCATAAATATACTTACCAATCCATTATAATCATCAATAATTTCTCATTAAAAAATCTTTCTCCATAGAGCATATGAAACAAAATTCATCATTTTACATACACACCAAATTATAAGGATACAATCTTTCTCAACAAAAATTTGAGCTTATTCATTCATTTCCTTATTTTTAATAGATCCATTTTTATTTAATAAATATTAATAACTAACTTAGAACCAAAATTTTTAAACTTTATATCAAAAATAAGTTCTCTAATCAACTCCTAATAGTCACTGGCTAATAGGAAAACACCTTGCACAAAAACCAAAACTGATCCTTTCATACAAATGTGACCAATATTACATGGTAAAGATACATCGTTTTATTATTCATATTTTAACTCACAAAACTCCTTAGACATGCTTTTCAAATTCAAATATTTAAATTGTGAGAATTGGTGGGAAAAATCAATATTTGAATCTCTAGCCGATCTCAATAGTTTTAGATCAATTATATAGCACTCTAAGGTGATTAATAAGACTCCTAACCCAGGTTAACCACCCTAAATGTGCCATTTATGTATAAATTACTAAAAAAATCAAAATGGCTTGATCAAACATCTTTTTAAGTCATCCAAAATAGTTTCTCTTGCATCATCTTTCCTTTTGTATCTTGAAAGGTTAGAATGTGAAGAGATAAATAAATTATAAAAGGCTATATATAACACTTTGATGTAATAGAATCTGGTTTGATGTGTTGATAGAGATTAATAGAATCATTTTGTCATTTTTTTCCTTATATTCTTTTACATATGGTTTATTCACAACGGATACTCTATTTTACTTTTATCTATTATCAAATGTGATACTAGTTATGGTCTAGCTTCTATTTTTAATTATTTCATCTTGCTCTTTAGTGTATTTGTGTACATCAAAGATGGTGAAAAATATTATCATATCTTTTTTTGCCTATTGGTAATCTCCACTATGCAAGTTATCCCTATAATTAGGATGTTTTGGAGTATTTATAGGAACCTATGCTAACAATCATAGGTTACACATTCATGATATAACAACTAATAGTGTACCCATTCAAACACATGCTAATTCAAATCTACATGTTTATTCATAGAAATTAAATCAACCATTCAATACCTAGAAAAACACTCGGACCTTTCAAGATTTATAGAAGGTGAAAATTATAATTATGGAACTCTAATTAGGTAATTAAGGTAAAAAGTACAAATTTGATGAGATATGTCCATATCCATCTAAAATGAGTTTCATTCAAGTACCTTTCCTATCTCACTTTGATATTCTTAAGTTTTATAAATATAAAGGTAAAGGTGATCCAATAGAGCATCTCTTGGCATTCTTTTTTTTTCATGCTAGGAAGTATATTATAGTAGTATCTAATTGTTTCGCTCATTTTCACATTATTTGGGTGAGCAAACCTTGAGGTGGTTCTTTCACTTTCAAAATGATCAATCATAAATTTTGATGACCTATTCAAACATTTGTCATATATAATGGAACATAAATTAACCATGGTTGATTTATGTAATTCTAAATAGAGAGGTGGAGAAATATTATTTGTGTTTCTACAATTATGGAGAGCCTTGGCCAATCTATTTCAACTTGCCTTTATAGATAATCAATAAACAAGAATATTTGATGTTAATATTAATGGAGAGATAGATTATAATTTAAAACTTCAATGTAATACCACATTTGAATAGATTATTTTAAAATGTGTGTAAATTTAGAATTATATTACTAAAAAGGGTGTGATTAAGATTTATTGTCAGAATGCAGCTCTAAATTCAACACAAGTAGAATCTAGTACATCTAGGAATCCAATTGTAATCAACAAAAGTAAGAATATTATAGTACATGGATATTAGAATCTAGAAACATACAAATAGTATAGCCACCACATGTATAGAACACTCCATCTACCCAATCACTTACATTACAAAGACCGCCTCCACCAAGGAATTTGTGTTAATGAAGATTCTTTACTGGCCCTATTGAGGAAGTATTTTAGAAATAATTTAAAGAAAACATGGTTGTTTGGATAATTCTAAATATTTTTCTAAAATATCAACCAAATCCATATAGTTATAAAGACAAAAAATCTTGTGATTACCATCAATTTAAATGACATGGAGTTTATAAGTGTATGTAACTTAGACACTTTATTTAATATTTAATTGAATGAGGTAAATTTGAGCTCATCGATGATGCTTCCAATTCCAATATAAATATATAAATACCCCTTTCCAAAACATAATCAATATCAACATCAAAATTTAAATCAAAAATCAAATTTTGAATCAAAATTAGAAACACAACAAATAAAATCAAGGTCAAGATTCCCATTCCAATCAGATTATCTACTATCATGTCCCACATGAATATAATAATGTTTTAGGTCATAATAAAATAAATAATATGGCCACCATTATAATCAATCCACATCCAAATAAGCCCATTCTAAAATGAGTTTTCATTGATGTAAATCATCATCCATGTGTTATTCATATTAGCCCTACATTCAATCCCTCTAATTCTAGTAGCCCTATTCAGGATAAAAATTACTTTATCACAACTTGAATCCCATGAGTTACCATTTAGGGAAAATCATCACATTACAACAAAAAACTATTCCAATAAACCTTGATTTCAAAATCCAAACCATCTCCCTCCATTGGCAAACAATATGAACTTGTGGAATAATTAAATAAATTGTTGGCACAAATTTCTATTGTAGACCTCTTGTGTAAATTTTAAGTTCATAATGAAATATTCTATGCCAATATAATGTTTTAATGACATTTATCCTACCCAATTCCAAGTGTTTGTGGGAATTTTTTCCTAGGGAAATAATTTTCATTTGATCAAATTGATATGTCATTCCTTGGTCCATTGTATAAGAATCCTCTCTATATTGAAACCATCATTTACCACCATAAAATAAAGTGATTGATCATGTAAAATGATTTAGGACTGAATATTGATTAATTTAAATTAATTAAACAACTAGGGTATATATCATCATATTTGCATCTAAACATAATTACTATTAATGCATGTGATAATAAAGAGAAAGAATAAAATGATGCCATCTTTTTGTTTGTCACTATTGGGAATGTCATGTATAATATAGTTTTTCACATACTTGACCTTGATCTATCATATAATATTATCCTTGGGTGACTCTATATCCATGAAGTCAAATCTATCTCTTTTACTCTGCATTAGTGCATAAAGTTCCCCCATTTTGGAATGGAAGTTACTATTCTTGGCAATTCACAATGACATAAATATTGTAAACATATGGAAGCCAAATATGGAAAATAAAATTATTGTATTAACTTAGAGAATATACCTAAAAATGATAATAATTTATTATTTGAATCTCTAAAGTCTAATTACATTGATCTAGATACCTTAGTCTTCACATCTCATTCCTCACCTCCTCAAATTTCATCTCATTTTACCATTGAAGATAAGGGAATTGGAGCATATAACATCCATGGTGATTTACATATTGATAAATTAACAAAGTCTGAAAAATACTATGGTAGATCCAATTCTACCAAATCCCATAGTATGACTAATATGAAGTGATGGAAAACTATTGATTCTTATCTTAAGGGACCCATCAATTTTGTTAAAGATAATTTGCTCCATCAATATCAAATCAGTAGCTTAGATAATTATATGTTATACAATGCTTATTTTTCTGCATGATTTCTAAAATTAAGTATCATATTCCTAACGTAATCATGAGTCATCAAAATTACAAAGAGAGTGCTTGGGGCGAAAGTATCAAAGTACTATTGAACTTGTTTCTGTAATCAAACAAAAATAAACTTGAGGCATTAGCTACACACCACTTGGGGGTGACCCATATGATATCAAGAGTAACAAAACATTGACATTTGATATAAATGATCCTAATAGACACATAAAGTCCCATTGTATTACTTAGGAGGTTCTATCCAATACAAATATCTTCATTAACACTTATACTAATACCATTATACCACTTTTATCCAATTACTCTATTATCCTTCATTACCCCCAATTACTTGAATAGGACCAAAAAAATTATATTATACAATTAAATTATTTTTTGACTAATGAATCAATTTTAAATGTCATGGGTCTTAAATATAGTATTCCATTGAATGATCATGAGCAAGAATTTTAAATCCCAGTAGACCTTGCCACCTATTTTTAGGAAAAGGTGAACTTCTTTGGTCAATAAAACATTAAAAAATTCACGTATACTAGTGAAAACCTCTTCGAGGCACTTTTAAAGCAGGGTAAAAGTAAAGATAAATATGTATCCTTTAGTGAAAATATTTTTGAGGTAGAAATTGATGGGAAAGTTTACTCTCTTCAATAGGAAGAGTAAATCCCTATGATTTCATGATTTCATTTCGGTACAGGTATCACTCCCTTTGTGGAGCAAAAAATTGATGTATTAGTACATGTTTTTTTTTCACAAACACTTTTAGGTTGGATTTTTATTATATATGTTTTATTCATATTATTCTTTCATCAATGAGCTTGATGAAATAATTGAGAGGTAATTAGATGAATAAGGTCAATTCCCATTATATTATAGGATGATTTTACACCACTTTTAGAAGGAACCTATTAACATTGGCACTATAGATTATCTTAATAAGGTTCAATAAAGTATTGGAGATATTAGTGGGGATAGAATTATATTGAATCATTGAATATTTAGAATGGATTTCTAGAATTATTCCCACAAAAAATAAGTGGTACAATACAATATTTAACACTTGGCCATTATGGTGATGCTCAATTAATTATCAATAATATCACATATCAGTATCAAACAAGAGATGACAATATTTTACCCTATCAAAACATTCATGAAAATCTTAAATAAATAGTTGAGTTCATCTAATTTGAGCAAATTTCATGGGCCAATAATAGATCTGTAGACACTACAAAAACCCTTGGCTCATGAACAAACATATCTTCTAATTAATTGTATTACACTTTGTTCCACAAAAATTATGGTTATTTAGAATAAGATATGGTATGTGATATTCTTGGTCCTTAGTCCCAATGATACCCATATAAATACACTTACCTCTAAATAACATACCCTTATTATTACATAATACTATGATCACCAATATTCCTTCATCCATCATATTAACCTTTACTTAGTGGTACACTTTATCATATAGGTTATTATGGGACATTAATTTGATGTTTACACTTGGTTGAATATACTTTAGTGATTAAAGGCATGCATGATAGGATTTGAGGGGCACACACTAGTGGAGTGGTCCTTACTAATACCACTACTTTATGACATAGTGTTATTGGCTCACATTAGAACCATATGTGTAGTCAGTTCCTATCCTTTTTGCCATCCTATTACATTAACAATGTTATCCACATCCTATAGGTAGTATAGATGGATTGAGAACACATTTTAGAAAGTATATTATATTTGGTCATCATTTTTACATCTTTGTAGGAAGAATATTAGAGTACTTCAACATGGTTTCCTTACTTGTCAGTTCTTCAAAAATTTGATTTAGCTCTTTCTTGTCTTTTTCCTCATTTTGCATCACTTATTTTGTATAATTAATTTCTTATTAAAAGGTAGTCCCTTTATGTCCTAGAATACTATTGCATTAAATTTAGCCATTGTTTGAGATGCTACCTAAGCGTATTTTTCCTTTGCTAGATGATTCCTTATACATTTATTCATATTTTATTTTGTAGCTTATTACAAAAATATAAAAATACTAGAAAATCAAAACATTCATAAAAGGATTCCCATCTCCATAAGAGATATGAATTTTAAAAAAAATTACAATTTATCATCCCATTCACCAATTGCTCCACCTATAGGTCCTATTTTGGGTGGAATTATTTATGTACATCATGGATAAACCTTCCTTTTCAATTTTACATTTTCATGGGTGAAATAATTTTATCCAATCATCATCATTTCTAATCACCATTGTCACTTCTTCATTAAACTCCAATTTTAGGAAGAACTACATCAGTTTAAGGTTGACACAAACTATGTAGGTAACTCAAATAGATCAACTACTATCATTCCCATTTGTATTTCCCTCTTCATTTATGATATCACTATTTTACAAGCCAATCCTATTATGATATCAACATTTTGAGAGATAATTATATTCCAATTTCATAATTTTGTTATCCATTACTATTTTACTCTTTAATTGGTTTCATCCTAGTATTTGTCATGAATTTTTTCTTTTCCCTTCCTAGGAGAACTACATTTGGCCTAAAGTTCCACATGGATGATGTAGGAAGTGTTTAGTTACATGGGACATCTGGAGTCAGCTCGAACACCACATAATTATTATTTTATTCCCCCTAAAAGTTTAAATGGTCATATTATCCTATCCACCACTCTCCAGACTTAGGGGAAAAGCACAAAGATCAACATATTATTTTTCACATGCACACACATACCACATGATGATTATTTGATAGTTTATTATTTTTTAGGTTTGAGTTTACATTTTTACTTATTTTCATAAATTTTTTATTTTTATTTTATGACTTGAATCAGTCACATATGTGTTCATGGGGTGATTCCTTGCACTTTTACTCATGTCCATCCATCAGAATACAACTATAATTTCATCTTAGTTTCTCCATATCATGGTGTGTTCATGTTATTTTTATATTGGATTGGGAGTTATTCCTTATTCACATCATGATACATTTATCATGGTATTTTATATCATGATGCATATCATTGTGTGATACATTAAAAATAAGCTTCAAAGTCTTATCTACAATGTCTCATGCAACAACATCTTCATTTTTAGGAAACTTTCATCACCTTTTCCATAATCAAATCCTTATACATAAACACTCTAGATACATCTATGTTAATTAGGATGTGCATCTCCAAATTATCATGTAATAGAGTCATATACATTTTTCCTCATACCAAAAAGTTAAAGACCTAAGCTATGCTTGTTAATAAATTAATCAAGTCAATCATAATGATAAAAAAACTACATCTTCCCTATTGTGAAAAATTTAGTAATAGATGATCAAATACACCCTACTAGATTAACTCAATTTATTTATCAATCACCCCCACCCTCTTTTAGGGAAACTCATTTTTATACTATATCAATCATTAGGGATCATAACATCTGCTTCCTTTATTTTGATGTCCCACGCATCAATCTTATATTTTGGCCACTCCCTTATGGGGGCATAATGGGAATCTCATTCATTTTTTGTAAGATTAGTGTGAACTCATTTTTAGTACATTAAATAATAATAAAAAATAAATAAACACATTATTATTCAATTTTTATTAATCATTTTAATAAATTTTTCATTGTTTGGAAATATATTATTTCATTTAGTGTCTTACAATGCCTTCTCAAATCATTGAAAAATGTAGACACTACATTCTCATCAATTTCATGTCAAAATTGAAATTAGAATTATTTCTAAAAATAATGCACAATTTAATGAAATACCCAAATTATTCTACACAATTGATTTTTATATTATATAATTTATTGGTGCATAACTAATTGTGGGAATACATTGTACACAATCATCAAGTTCATATAATTCATCCTGAGTCAAATTATAACTTTGCAAAAGACATTTCAGACTAATTAAATAAAAAATTTAAAATTTTGATATTGTATAAATTGCATCAAAGCTAGTCTAGATTAAATATCCCATTAAATTAAATCAAATGCCTAAGTATAAAATCCATGGAAATTGACTAATTTATAATTATGCAATATCCAAATATTCAACAAATATATGAATAGTGAAATAATCATGAAATCACACATTAAGTTATCAAGCATTAGCTTAAATGTAAATAAATATCAAATAATTGAACCCATGCCTAATTAATATAAAATTGATCCAAACATTAATTTCATTTCATTTGCCAAATGTGAATGATTTGGAGCCACACATATTCTTCTCCATTTTATTGTCAAAATTAATCTAGACAAAATCTAAAGAAAGGGTTATTTAACTATAATGACCAAGATTTGTATTAAAAATAAACTATGTAAAAAAATAAATGAAAGCTTCATTCATAGACCATTTTATTATATTTTATTCAAGCCTAATCATGTGTAAACTAGGTGAGATAATGCCTACATTAAGGTTATACATTGATGAATAATCTAAGGATAAAATATTGGGCTCAAAATACCATTAATCTAGCTTATAAGGAACATCCATGAGGAAGGTATAATAAATTTTGATTATGTGTTTTTTTTTTATAATTCTTAGACCATGCCTAGACTGAGGGATTATGTTTGATAAGTCTTATTTGTAAAATATTTTATGTTTGATTTTGTCATACTAATATGAAATAACCTCTCTTATAATCATGATCTATAGATAATATCAATAAAAATCCTAATAGGTGACTTCATAATGTTAATGGGAAGTGAATAAGTGTTAGGAAAAGTATATCCTACAAAAATTTAATGAAATCAACCAAGTTAATGCATTTGGTAATAAGACACTTAGGATAGAACATTATCAATTAAATTGATATATAATAGTCATAAAGGTGGTGAAAATGGTATCTAAGACAAAATTACTATATTTATTTGTTTTATACCATTAAAAAGGTGAAGCTAAAATACAAACTATATTGAGTTTGTTGATATAGTTTGATTTGAGGAGTTTTAAAAGTAACATGAAATATAATGAAAATCAATAGTATTGATCAGGTTTACATAGTCACATAAAATAATGAAAATTTAAGCTATAATTTAGATGTGAACTATAATATACTATGTCAAGGTGTTCGATATAGTCATAAATACAAAATAGGAGACTGCATCAAGTTAGTTGATGTAGTCTACAAAGACAAGAGACTCTATTGAGTTGGTTAATGTAGTTTACAAACACACACAACTATATAGATTTTAGTTGATGTAATTAATACACATAACAAAAAATGGTATTGATGTTGGTTGATCTATCTCAAACATAAAATAAGAGTAAAAATTAATTATTTTAACTAACTAATAATTTTTTGGAAAATAAGATCAGATAGATGTACTAAAGGATTTAATAGATTTGTAGGCTCTCATATATACTAAATCATCTATTAAATAGTATAAACCTAATGTTTTAGAGCACTGAATATGGAGGAATTACCATTTCCATATCCCACTAGATCCAATATTGAGGGTAAGTAGAGAGTAACTTCTCAGTGCTAACCACTAACAAGTGCACTATAGAATCAAATGGATGGATGACTTCCTAAAATTTAATACAAAATGAATCCTAATAATTTATGATATATTTTGAATCACATGGAAACTAAATAATGTGTTTAGATATTTAATATGGATATAAGCATTGGAGAAAACACCCATGCCATTATGTTTGTAAATAATAGATTTTGATTTAAAATAAAACGTCATGTAACCTTTCATAACAATAGCTAATTAGTTTTAAAAAATTTAGAATATAGTTTCTAGGGAAATATGAATAATTAAAAATTAAATTTCAGAAATCAATGTAAAAAAAACCAATTTTCAACATTTAATGAATTAAAATAAATAGACAGTAAACATAGAATGAAATATGTGATTATTATTTAAAAATAAAAGTTAGTCTACCTTGCTTATGATTAAAAAATGAAACAAACATAACTATATCAGTGTTGGCCAATGTAGTTATACACAAAATATAGAACTATATAAGGTAGATCGATACAACATATGTAAACAATAATTACAGATAGAGACATATTAGTAGATAAAATAATTACATTTAATTTATTAGAAATAATTATAATTTTAGAATAAAGTTGAGTAGGTTGAAATAGTTTATTATAAATACAAAGATAAATTGAATAATTTAATGTAGTTTATTAAAAAATAAATGAGTTATAAAATTGAATCGGTTAGATAAATATTATTGGATGAAAAATAAAATAAATAAATAAAATGGAAATATATAACTATATTGAGTAGATTGATCTAGTTGATTGGAAAAGTGAATTTAAGATAAAAATATATTAGTTTTTTTGATATAGTTTTCAGAATATATGAATAAATAAAAATAAATTCATTAGGTAGATATAGTTGTTTGTAGAAAATAAGAATCATATCTAAAAATACAACTATGTCATGTTGTATGAAACAATTCACTAGGGAATACACAAAGATGAAACTATATCATGATGTTTGATATAGTTTAGTATAGGTAAAAATCATGATTTATCTATTTGATATAGTGTGATTACATAAAATGTAAATAGAAATGTATCAAACTATTCAATATAGTTAGTTGTAGAGGTGATTCCAATGGTTAGCTTCATTCTAGGTTCACCAAAATGTATGTGATGAGATAGTATTTGACCTTTAAATATATTATCTAAATATTTGGACTCAAATAAGGTCAATAAAATAGATCCCACAGATAGTTAACAAAATTAGGACCTTGTAAGAGGAACACTTACAACACAACACCAAAATAAAGAGTTATAAAGTCTCTAGGTAATCAACACATTACAATAGTCATATCTATGTATCTAATTATAAAGTATTAAAATATTAAAATGAATAAATTAAGTATGGGGATGGGTTATAAATATATTTAAAATAAGAAATGATATATGGTAGGAAAATGGGGAATTAAACTACCTAAGGTGTTCAAATGGAAAGTCTTGATAATTTTATGGCAATAGTAATTTTGTGTATAGATAGTTCAAAAATTGAGTCATACATTCATTATTCAACTTCTATCTATGAAAATTAAAGATATATGGTAATAAAATACTTACCATGAACAAAACCTATCGAGCCTCAATCTCTTCCTTGGACAATGATGATTTATTAGAGATTTTTGAAGATGTAAAGATCTCAATGGCTGACCAATATCTAGGATAAAAGGACTCCTCCTATTTCATCCAATATTTCAAAATATATTCTTTTCCCTCTAAGATAATATCTAAGAAATAACTCCTATAAATGTAGACTTAGTGCAGAAGTGTGAGAAATAATAATTGAAAATGAATGTTTCTCTCTATTGGATTGACATAATGGATTGCATTTATAATGATGAGTAACCTTGATACCTTCCTAAGATTCAACCAATAATATTATCTAGTTTAATTTAGTACTAAATGGGTATACTATCCTCAAACTAAGTCAACCATGTAGACTTAGATGCGAAGCATGAACCTAAATCTTCAAAACTATGCTAATCTGATTGATGTATTTGGGATGGAGTACATAAAAATTATAAATACATCAAGCAGGCTGACATAGCTATAAAATATAAGTCTTGACATAGCTATAAGATAATATATGGAAGGAGATAACTTAGGATTTCAAATATGGGGAAACTAAAATGGATATGGGAATGATAAAAAAAATAAAAATGTCTCTCATGAAGTATCATTAGTCTACCCATCCATCACCTAGTACACCTTTTAAGTTATGCACTCATAGATATTAAATATTGATAGGTTAATACAAGTGATAAAGCACTATTAAATGATATATTTTAAAAATATTGTGTATGTATAATATTCATATTAGATTCCCTATTTTTTGACCACTTGATTCTCAAGAATGTATTTGAGACATTTATGAACTACAAAGGGTATTGCTCTTATATTTTGTATCTGAGGGAATCCTAATAACATATCAAATACCTTTGTACTTGGTAGAAATAGAAATGGAGTAAGAACTATTAGAGGGCTCAATTTTAAGGGAATAAATATATGCCCAAATTTTTCTTGTGTATGCCCATCAAATGCTTTGACAACTCTAGAAGTATCATGTAAATATTTTTTTGTATAACCAAGAGAAATAAGTAGTGTTATATTACACTCATTTTCACTTGATCCATTATCTATCATGATAGTATGGATGGATTTCTTATTAACATATTATTAAATAAAAAATTAATGTATATCTAAATCATCCTAAATAACTTCACTATCATAAAATTGATCATAGGATATGATGCTTGTTTTATTATAAATATACCAGTAAATCTATTAAGTGGATACCCATATGCATAATGAACTTTTAAATTATCCTTATTATTTTATTCATGGTTTAGAGAAATATACTTGTACATTTTGAGAATTAAATTATCATTTACTTGTGTCTTAGCCTCTTCAATAGGTGTACCAATGTCTATGATATTTTCACCAATGAGATCTTGAATTTTATGCTTAAGCTTAAAACATCAATTTGAAAAATGCCCAATACATATATGATAGTCATAATATGCATTGACATCAAAATTTAATGAATTAGATCTATACATATTTATCCTAATTTTTTTAGGAAGAGTGATTAAATTAAATTCTAGGATATCTTGCAATAAAACATGGGGGGTGATGGAAGATTTGAGAACTACCTCATTGGTGGAGTTTGTAGTTGAAGATTTTGAGGTGGTTGTGATATAACATTAACTATAAATTTTGATTCATTATTGATTTCAGTTGGTTTTATTTTATAATTTGGCTTGACTTGGAACTTGAAATTTAAATTTGAATTATAAATATACTTGTGTTTTTTCAAAGTGAGAAACTTTTATTTATGTTCATTGGCTATATGACATAGTTTATCAAAGGATTTGAACTTATGATAAATTAATGGACTCTTGAATAGGGTAAATCAAGGTTTGGATAAAAATATCTTGAGTATCATTATCAACCATTTTATTTATAATTTTAGAAAGCATAGCATTCTACCTTAGCACATATTCACTGGTTGTTTTATTAGACCCTTGTTTGAGCTTTGAAATTTGAGAATATGATAACTTTTCCCCATTGTTGTTGAAAACATGTGTCAAAAAGTGACTTTCCAAAGTATTTAAAAAATTTATGGATTAAAGAGGAATATATTAAACCCATAAAAGAGAATATTATTTTAGACTTACTATAAAAATCTTTGTTGATAATTTATCATTATCTGGATAATTTAGAAAATTTGCATGGAAGTTTCACAAATGTTACTTATGATCACCTTTACTTTCATAATGTGGAAGTTTAGAAGAAAAAAATCTAAATGTAAAGGGATAATATGTAATTTAGGGTGTTAAGGGTTATGTAATAAAGAGGATGATTCCATAGAATGGTTATCAAGAGATTTTTTTTCTCAATGTGGGATAACTTATATTGTAATGCCTCGATAGTATCATTTGAAAACGTAATAGGAGGAGCGTATGTACCATGAGTAGACATAGGCATGTATATGTTTTGGAGACTAAGTGATGTCCCCAAACCAAGAGATGGTGATATATAATTAGTAATTCAAATAAATGTAATAGTATAAGTATCAACACTGGAAGTGTTATCTTGGGTGCCTTTCTTATGTTCATCTCTAGACATATAATATTGAATCAACATTTTTAGTATGCTCATAAATATATTATAATAATTTGGTATCATCATTTGGATCTTCAACCTCAAAGAAGTTGTTGGAGTCTAAAATAATAGCCATGATGCATTCCTCAATAAGGTGTGAAATAAGCAAGGGGAAATATTTCAAATTTTTCCATGTGATTCAATTAGCCATATATGATTTGTATTATTTCCAAGTGCTTTTATATTGGATAGTGTGATGTTGAGTAGTAGTGAAAATTATCTTTTAATATGGATTTATTTGACTTAGTCTGAGAGGGGTTGAAATAACATTATACCCAAGACTTGTCTTCTCCATATTATCAAAAGAATAAATAGGATAAATAATTCCTTAAGCATACTTACCCAATCCTTTTACAACAATATACTTATGTAAATATGTAAGTATAAAACCATATTAGCTAAAATCTATTGAATAATAAACCGAGTTTGGTATATCTTATGGTATAAATTATAATTATTTGAAAGAGGAAACCCATGAGTTTGTCCATTAGTTAATTTTAACCATGTGGATATGTAATGAAAATTTGGAAGATTTTTAAAATATTTCATACATGATTTCTCAATTTTATCATAATGTGTAGTATAATGAAATGGATATTTCCCAAAAGTAAGATTTGAGACATTATCAAATTTTAAGCATGTAGAAATGAAATAAATAGAATATTAGAAATTATTAGGGGATTATAAAATAAAATAAATAATAATATGTAATACTTGATAAATAATTTCATTCATCAAACCAATTATAAATATAATGCAATATGAATAAATGCAATACAAAAAAAAATTAAAGGTATGAGAGTGATGTAGGAAAGAAATTGATTAATTTTAAGGCTCTCAAAGATATATTTATATTTTTGATGAGTTTAAACCCAATGTTTCAAAGCACTAACTATATTGGTGAAACCATGGTTGTAGTCCACTAATCCTAGTTTTTATGGTACATTAAGAGTAATTTTCCTAGGTGATACAATTCTCTTAGGTGCACCATAAATTAGGAGGATAAAGTATGATTTATGTTGATGTATAAAAGTAAACCTAGGTGTTTTTTACATACCTTGAGACATGTGGAAACTAAATTCCATGTTTATTATTTTATTATGTCTACGACTATTCAAGTAAACCCTTCATGCCATAGTTTCTATAAAAGAATACCATATATCCATTAATGATAGTCACTAATTAGGCTTAAGATTATTGGAAAATAGTTATAAAACAAGAAAGATTAAATATAAAATATAAAGTGAAATATTTTTGTTTTTAAAAATCAATAAAATTTAAACTCAAGGTTGAAAGAAAGAGCTTATTTTTTATAATGATCTATAGTGATAAAATAATTTATTCAGTATCAAATTTAATCAAAGTTTGAATAATTTTAATCATTTCAGATATTATCCAAGGTAGAAGGTTGTTTTTTTTTCAATGTCAAGAATTTATATAAATTTGAAAGTAATTCTATCCCAAAAAACAAGGAAAAATAAATTTCAATGTTCTAAAAATAACAGGTTCACCAGAATGTTTATCCCTTTTTAATTTAAGAAGAATTAAACTAATTGGTTTTAAAATATTAAAATATATATGTTATTATGTATTGATCTGATAGTGAAATACTATCAATATACAATCTGATAATGAATTTACAGGATCAAAAAGCTTTTTTTATATAGTAAATATGTCTACGGATGTACCAACCTCCCTAAAAAATATATAGATTCGACTATGTAAGCTCATTATAACTAGAAATTATGTATAATTAACCTGAAAATAGATCTATGTTAAAAATATTAATTCATAATTTGCTAGGATAAGTCTGTGTAGACTGAATAAGGGTGCACTATAAACTTTTATAGATACTAAGACTATGTTGTAGTTGACTATATTCATGATTTTCAAATCTAGGTCTGTGCGATCACTTACAAGGGTTTATAGATGAAATTGGTGTTTTGTGTTATCATGTGGAGGCCTTGTAAAATAAAAAACCTTGGATCCAACAGATATAGTAGATATAAAAATAAATGAGTAAAGATGGTCGAACTAGCCTTACAAATTGCTTGTAACTAAGTGTTAGCTTCATAGCCTAAATGGGTCTCAAGCTGATGTATATATCCCTTATGGAGTGATTGTGTGATCCATGATGATGTAAATAGAATGACTATAGATAGAATTTTTATTGAAATGATTGAAAATAGATGTCATTCACCTAAAATAAAAATATTAATACTTGTATTTTAACTATTGGAACATTAAGGATTTGAAATAGGAATAAGTACTAGTCTTTTTCTCAATTTGTAGTGTAATTAATAAATATATATAAGGTTTTTTTAATGAGTGGTCTTGATGTGCTTATATCAGATAATATTTAGAATAATTTTTATAACCTTACCAAATGTGTGGCAAAGCTATTGGGACAAATTTCAATTTGAAAAAGTGACCATTGGAGCATGGGAGACAAGGCATAATTGGGGGACAAGGACATAGTGATGTCCTATCCATATAGTGTGGAATTATCTTATAAGACTAGATACAAAGGGGACATTTATGATAGGTTCCTATACATTTAATAGGGATGAATACAACTAAAATAGGGATTTTTATATGATATTTTTAATACTTAATATATAATTAAGATTGAATATAGATTTTGGGTTAGTGAAATGGAGAATAGATCAAGTGAGGATAGGATGAAAAGAATAAACATTATAAATCACTAAATTATTAGTTTTTATGTCTAAAAAATGAACTATTTATTGTTATTATTTTGTGCTCAAAGAAAATTTAAAAAAATTAAAACAAAAGTGGTAAATATTAGAATTAATTCAATGTGTGTATGTTAATTTTTAAAGAGATCAAATGGCCAACACATGTTTTATCATTATTGAAAATTTTCTTGAAATTTCAATCTCTTGTTATACTATACTCAAACTATACGCATATAATATAGTTATCTTAATGAATTAATTTTCTTGAAATTTCAGTCTCTTGTTATACTATACTCAAACTATATTAATATAATATTTTTGTCTTAATGAATTAGCCATCATAACTTATTTTATAAATAATATGGTTAATTAAATTGAACTAATAGTTGTTAACTATTTTGTAAACGATGTGGTTAATTTAAATGATGTAATACTTATTTTGTGATTAATATTTTTTAATAATTGTAATGATAAGTAAATAATTGTGCAAAGGAATAAGAAAAGGTAAAGTTAACAAAATGGTAAGTGATATCATGATACTTTGTAAACTAAAATGGCTTTTTAAAAATATTAAGCATGTGTTACTTATATTTTATCAATACAATATTATTTATTGAAATGGAGGTCATTATTTATTATAAAAATAATTTACATATATTAAACAGATATATTTTTATATAATGGGAATCAATTTTAATATTTAGAGTCATAAAATATGTGTATGATGTAGTCTTTTTAAATTAAGTTTTATTGAAATAATGGTCACTACTTCTCCTAAAAATAATATCATTATTTTAAATGGCTATATTTTTAAATAATGCACATTACTTGTAATATATTTATTAGAAGAATGTATTCACTATTAATTCTTTTTCAATAAGATTTATTTAAATAGTGCTTACTTTTTCTTCGAAAATAGAATTCAACTTACCTTTAATATATAAATTGGCTAAAACTATTTATTATTATTTTTTTTCAATAAAATTTATTGAAATAGTGGTGTTATCTTTAATATATTATCATTATCTTAAATGGCTATATTTTAGTATAATACACCATATGTGTAACATGGTTTTATATGTTTGTTTTTTTCTAAAATGTCTAAATCAACAAATATGAGCTATATCAAATAGAAAAGGTTTTTCTTGTATTTTATGATTATTTTATATTAGATAGCATCTTATGTTATGACCAAATTAAAATTAAACTTATATATTTCCATTTTTATAAATATAAAAATTTTAGAAGTAATAAAAAATATTTTGAACACATTTTTATTTATCTTCATTGTATTATTCTCTTTGATATATATTTATATTTTATTATTTTAAATTTAAAGCAATTTTTTTTTTATCATGCATAGAGAATATCATAATCCAAATAAAATATATATTGATGGATAATAAACTATATATATTTATCAATATTTTATTCATTGCTATAAACATAATTGATAATAGACTATAAACTTTTATAAAAAGTTAAAAATATATTTTTTACATTTAAATAATATTTCTTTACTTTGAATCATTTAAATTTTGTAAAAATTAGAATTATTTATAATGAATATATTTGGTCCTAAAAAGTTCTTATGAAGTGGTGTTTAATTAATTTAAAAATATAAAGTTTTAGATTATGGTAAAAGCACGTTTTGAAGGGGCCCCGAAACCCTAGTACAAGGAAAAAATACAGAGCAACCAATACACAGACAAGGTCTAAGAACTACTACAAGGAAGTAGCAAAATCAGGTTTTAAATGGACCTGAAACCACTGGATAGACAACCGGTCACAACCCAAAAAAATAGAGATCTGGCACCACCTTAGACAAAGGAAGACAACAAATAAACAAAGAATTAGACCAGATTCTTTACCAACAAGAAGAACCAGATTATTCATCTAGTTCCAATATCATTTTCATTATTTCTTTTTCTTTCAAAATAGTATCCTGGGTAGTGGTTTCCACCAGCATTGCTCCTTTTTGTGTTTCCTTCTTTCTAGTGCTTTGTCTCATTCTTTTGATGGGTCCCTCCAAAGCTTTAGTCTCCTCACTGGCTCTTTTACCAATATTGACAGCAGCAGCACAAATATTGGACGTAGCTTCCTCCATTTTCATTCTATTGTCCTTAATTAGTTCTCGGAGGTTTTTCTCATAGGCTTTGAGCTTGGCTGGGATCTCTCCTATCTGATTATCTGTATTGTTGACTTTGTTCCATACCTCTATCAGGGTATCTTCCATTGTTTCCACTTTCCTTTTGAGGTTCATAACCTCCCTGCACATCCAAGAATCAAATTGAGAAGATGCCTCTACTTTACAATTAACCCAGTTCATTGGTGTATGTGTTTCATCATTCAATTTTTTCCCCCTCCATTCCTCAGAATTTTTATTAGGACTGTTCCTGTCTTCTTCAGTGATATCTTCTTGACCCTTATGTTCCCGCTCTTTAATTCCATTTTGAATTTCCATTTCCATATCTTGATTATCATCCTGCCCTGTGGTTTCCTTTTCGTTCTTTGATGTTGGGTCCTCAATAGGGTCATCTTGGACAAAATCAGACTCCGCCTCTTTCTGGTTTTCCTCAGTGTCTTCAGTTCTGTTTGCAAAATATAAAGTTTGAGAGATTAATGTTTTTCATTTAATTAAAAGATGATAAATTTTGAATTAAAAATATAAAAAACCCTATGCTCTTGGGGTCAAATTAACCTATGTTTATGGGTAATAGGATTATATTTATAAATTATATCCTAGTCTATGCAACCTATTTTTCTACATTCATAATATTATAAGCATTTGTTAATATTTAGTCATAGTTAGAAATAATTTTTATAACAACCTATAAGAATTTATTATAGTTTTCAAAAATATATTTTTTAATAATAAATTTTAAGAAATAATGATTCCTTAAGTCAACAATAAAAAGTGTTAGAAATAATATAAATTTTACATAACACAAACCAGAAAGGTCAATCATCTCTAGGGACAAATATTATGAATATCGTTCTAGAGTAATCTATGTGTCTATAGTCAAATTTAAAGAGAAATATACATGACATTTTCAAAATTTTAATAGCATGATTTATTTTATTTATGCACCTTTTATTGATGTTAGTGAACTATAATTTTTTTTGTCTTAAATATGTTAGATGTTGATAGTTTCTATCTACATTTTATATTGTAATTGAAACAAATATATTTCTACATCTAGATATTTTTTTAGATAGATATTGGGGCTGATGGGACCCCTCCCTTTATTAATAAAATATATTATACAAGAGAGAAAAGTGAAATCACCATATCTATACAAAAAAAATTAAACTAAATGATCAAAAATCCATGAGTAGATTAAATAGCAGTTCTTTCAAACATCAAATATCGACAATATCAACATATCCATCAATTAATGAGAAAATAGTCTAAAAGATTGACCATTTTTCCATTTTACCTTTTTTTTTATTTTTTAGCTATTGCCACATTCTATGTTCATAATTCACTATAACCATTTGCTTGTCATGATTCTAAATTTATATTTGCAAGAAACTCTTTGTCTAAATTTGAGCTTTCAGATTCATGTCCTCACTTCACTCCCCCTATTATCTTTTTAAAGGGAAGATTATAGGATTTTTATTTATCCCCCATAATTGACTCATATTATTTATTATAAATAACTTGTTCTTATTTCTCTCTATCTCAAAAATTTTCATTTTCCTAAATTTTTAGTTCTAGAAACACTCTTCAATAACTAATGTCAGATCTGGAACGCTCCTTTTTCTCAAGGTTGTCTTCCCCCTTTTTCTTCCATACTTTAAAGTGCCCCAGGGGACAAAAAGGATAAATATGACCTATTAATTTACAATTATGATATTTTAACTTTATATTCTCATAGTCTAAAGCTTGAACATGAATAAATTCACCATATTTCAAAAGCATTTTCTCTACAACCCCTTTGCTCAAATAAATATTTACACAAATTCTATAAAAAGTTAACAAACCTAAAATATCCCTCTCATGATCATTATTAAAAAATGACCCCAAAGTATTACCTATTTCCTTATAAGCATGCAAAAAATGTAAAGGTAGGTTAGGAAGTTGAACCCATACTATCATCTTCATTACTCAGAGAGAGTTTGGATCAAACTTCATAAACCAAGGAGTGATGAACAAACCTGCATTACCTCAAAATTTGGGGCCCTCCAAGAGGCATTTATGATAATATTTATCCTCATTAAAATGAATAATAAAAAAAACCCTTAGAGCATAAATAAAACTCACATTAAGTTAATAATATTGTATAGGCCCACTATTATAAGGCACTCAAAGATGGCCATAAACCATTAAATCTACAGATAACTGCATCCTTAATCAAAGTATGAAAATAATCATCTACCCCCTTATTTAAAATCTCCACATAAGGTACCTCCTTCACATGTTCTATAATATAGGATTGAGACAAAGAAGGAAATTTCATAGAATTTGGCTTGGAATTAACATTTCTAATGACTTCAAAAAAAATTTAAGATTGGAAGAGGAAGCTTAATTTAATTCTTCCACACCTCTTTTAAGTCTTTAAGCCATGAAGATGAGTGAGTATTTACCCAGATGATAGAAATATAATGGAAGATGATCCTATAATTCTTTGACATATTACACTAGGCATTAAGACTTAGTTGGGACACCTAAAGAGGTTTCTAGACTTAGTTTTATATCTTTCACAAAATATGTCCCTTTTTCCTAGTTTTAAATTAATTTTTTTGATAATGATTTGACCAAGATTTAAAACTTTGGTTTATCTTCCTTTGTACCATGTTGATAGGTATATTTTCCCCCAATAATAACAGTTCCATCCTCAAGCACATTATATATGAAAAATGTATTCCTTGGTGTTGTTCATTATGGAATTTTGTCACAAACATGGCCTTCATCATCTAACTTGAAATTCTTTTCCTTTTCCTCCAAATCTCGATCTAAAATGGTCTAGTCTTGAATGTCTCTATGAGGGAGTTAAACGTAGGAGACCAAAGCTTAGAAAATAATATGCATTGAATCCATGCCTATGTATAATCCTTTCTAACAAGAATTTTTTGAAAATAACATATCTTGCCTTGTTTCAAATTCCCCCGTGTCCACCAGAACCATTCTCAAATTTGTCACTCGAATCACCATTTTCTCCCAACATAAGCAGTTTGGGAGAAATATTATTTTGGTCAAAACACCTTTAATTCCTATTCAAACTATCATCAAGATCTATGACCTTTACCACCATTAATGTATTATGTTTTATTTCACATCTAAAATCTAAGTGTGGTGAGATCATCTTTCCATCCCTCACCATTAACTCTTCTAAGCCATTAAATACTAGCCTCTTTCCTATATTGACCAACTTGTGAAACCCACCAATGTTGTTGGAGCTCTTATTTATGGATAATTTGGCATAGCCATCCAACTTGATCATAGCTACTCCTTTTAGAAGTTCCACCATAATGATCCATCCCCTTTTACTTAAAGTCTGATGCTCCAGCCCCTAACACTCACCATCCACCTTTATATTTTCTTATTTTATAAAATAACCATAATCCTCTGCATCCAGATAGTATAACATATTTATAAAATAATTTAACAGCATTAGATATATTTATACATAGAAATACTATAACATATTTATATGACATACATGGAAATAAAGGAAGTAAGAACAAGGAATCTAGTGGATTCAAGGGCATCTAGTCCATAATTTTAATCAATCTAATTTATTAATTTTAAAATATACATTTTTAAGTGCATGATAAAATATGTAGAGCTCTTTTCCTTATGATTTTTTAATTAAAATGTTATTTTAATTTCTTCCCTATATGATACAATATTGTTGGGGAGGGAGGGGGAGGGAGGAAGAAATGCTTAATTTTGAAATAATTGTTGGATAGGAAAATTAGTGCATATGTTTGGTAGATCTACAGTCAAAACCCTTTCGTGAATCTATTCTTACTAGTTGTTGGTAGTTTATTATTCATATTTTGGGTTCCAGTCAAAACCCTTATGTGAATCTCAAGTTAACAATGGGAATATTTTATAATTATCCCTTTTCATGCTTATACTATTTTTTTACTTACAATGCTTAATATTTATATATCCAGTGAGAAAATCTAAGTTTGTTTTATGATTGGTTATTCTAAAGATGGTTGAGCCATTTTCTAGTTTGGGTTCAGGTTAAAATATCTATGCCAAGTTTAAGATATCCATTGTAAAATTTTAGGAGCTTATTTTTTGTGGTTTTACTAAGAGGTCTGATGACCTTGTTTTATGTTGTTCAATTTTAGATTTTAGCCAAAAACCATGTTTGTTGAATGTATGCTACTATCAGTTATTTCCTATTCAGTTGTTTGTATAAAGCATAAGGCTTTTAGTTTGTCTACTTGATGGTTTCTTTTTGTATTTTTTTAATTTTTGCCTAGAGTTTGGGTAAATTGAAGATTGTTTATTTGGTGTTCTGTCCAATGGTCTACTAGAAAAGGTTTTACATATGATATTAATTGTCTTATCTTTTCTTCCATTGTATAAGGCTCTGGGGTCTTTCAAATCTAGAAATTTTACCCTTATCTATAAAAAGAAATCATTTAGGATTCTTTAGAATCTATTTTTATCAACCATTTATACCACAACCCTAATAGATTTTTTTCCTTTTACGAATATTCTACTCATTTTAATAATTTTGTTTCTCAATGTTCTATATGTCTACACTAAAAAAATACTCCCATTATTATTATTATTATTATTATTATTATTATTATTATTATTATTATTATTATTATTATTATTATTATTATTATTATTATTATTATTATTATTATTATTATTCCCCTTATTTCAATGCTTTCATGTCTATGAGCACAACTGATGAAATAATCTAGTTATTATTATTCTTTTTTTTTCCTACATCTTGGAATTTGAAGAAGCGATTCATTCCTTGATTTTTCAAGAGTTTTTCACCACTATTACTATAATTACATAATACAAAAATGATGTATTTAGAATATTTTTTTAATTATTACGTCTTTTGTTACATTTTAAAGAAGTCTTACTAGAAATATTCTTATACAAACATATTTATCTAAAGTTTTTATTACTTAACAATATTCAAGAACATAATATTATTTATATTATTATCTTTAGATTAATTTTATTATAAAAATTCATGGACAATAAATAAATAATATAAATTATTTATAGTTAATTATATTTTTAAGAAAATTAAAATAATTCTCCTAATAAATTCTTGGAAATAAATAATGAATAAATAAATATTTGTAATTTACTATAGTTTAAAGAAAATTAAAATATTTTATTCCTGCTGAAATTTTAAATAATCATTAATATTAAAAAACTTCATGTATCTAATCTAGACTTGTTTAAGAACACATAATATAAATATTAACATAAAAAAAATTATCTAATATTTTTAATTTCATCAGATAATAAATTAAAATTATAAAATTACTTATAATTCATTATAGATATAAAAATGATGTATAACCACAATTCCTAATGTCTTGTAGTGAGACTATAATAAAATGTAAGGCCTCAAATTTTATGTTATTGTCTAATGGATGTCTTTTATTAATTAACACTTTAAAATTATATTGGATTTTATTATTTTTCTTCATTAAATTGTATCAATACATTTATTAAGATAAATGATCTATAAAAAATCACACTTATCATCATGGCTGAGTCCTTGAGTAGGATGATCAATAAATCCATAACCTCTAACATCATCAAAGGTATCACAGTGGCTCTTGACACTAGACTGATCATGCACTATCGATTCATGGATTACACACTAATAATGGGGTAAGCTTCAGTCACTAAAGCTAGATGTTATAGAAAAATCTTGGAAATCTATGAGATATTCTATGGATAAAGTGTAAATTTATATAAAATCTCATTGTTCTTCATCAACACTCTAGTTTCCATGTGAGATAAGATTTCTAGAATTTTGGACTATGTCATTAAGAACCTTCCTTATTTAGATCTTAGTATCCCTCTCTTCAACGACCCTATGAAAACTAAAGTATGAAATCCCTTCATTGACAAGATTTATAGGAAATTATCTGGATGCAGAGGAAACCTTCTATCACAAGCTAGAAATTTACTTCTAAAAAGTTCCCTTCAAATTATTCTGGTCTACTTCATGTCCTTGTTTGTCATACCAAGAAAAGTTGTAGACTAGATTGAACAAATTCAAAAAAAATTCTCTGGAGAGGCTCTAAGGATAGATTCTTGTTTCCCCTCATCTCTTGGAATAAGGCTTGTCTTCCAACATTGAAAGGAGGACTAGGATTGAGAAGGGTGAGATCCATGAACCAAGCCCTTCTATTGAAACAAGGTTGGAGGGTGATTAAAGAAGATAACTCTTGGACTAAAATCATAAGGGCCAAATATCTAAATTTTAGGAAAGGTCATGCTTTTATAACTAAAGAATTCCCTAGTAATGGTTTAGATTTTTGGTGAGCCCTGAGAGAAGGAAAGGACATTATAAAAAAAGGCCTCAAATGTAATATAGGCAAAAGGGATAGGTTTGAATTCTAATAGGATTCTTGGATCTAGTCCCCCCTAGACTCCTCTATCGAAGATCTAGAGCTAATTAATTTTTTTAAAGATACCATTGGCCATAAGGTTTGTGATTACTCAGAGGTTATAGAAGGAAATAAAAGATCAAAAAATTTGTATAAAATAGACTCCAATTAACACCAAATGCTCATCCTCCAAGATTTAAATATAAATCTCTAGATTATTCACATCAACATAGTCCTGAAATAGGATGACATTATCTAGAAATGTGATCTTAGTGGCCTCTACTCAGTCAAATATAGCTAACTTTCCCTTTGGGATCAGGTGGAGCCTAAGAAAAATTGGAATGACCTTTGAATAAAAAATCTCATCCTAAAGATCAATGTTTTCATCCAGTTGGCTACCCAAAATAATATACTCATGGTGGACAATCTGATGAGAAGGGGAATCCCTATTCTAAACTAGTGTATGCTATTTAGATAGGAGGTGGAATCAATAAAGCATATTTTCCTCTTATGCTCTTTTTCTTCCTCAATCTTCCACTACTTTTTTAGCCTTTCCAACTACTCCTGGGTCATCCTAGGAAGCATCAAGGATCTTATCACACAAAGGAAACCTCCCTAAGACTCATCCCCTTGAAATTCTAGTGGACCCTAGCCCTACCCCATATCTTATATGGAATCTAGTAATGTAGAAACTTGATTATATTTGACATTCGTAGGCCCACTTCTTCCTCAACCTTTAAGAAAATCATGGCCCTAGTGAAGGAAAATTAGTTGACCTATGCTTCTTTTTTAGATAAGCCTAACTCTCCTCTCTTATCCTAGATTATATACCATCTAAATTTGGTCATACCAGGTTACTCATTGAAACAAGGTGTAGATAGATTAAAAGTCAAGTGGACTCATTCTCCACTTAATTGGTTTAAACAAAATTTTGATAGGGCTTCCAAAGGCAATCTAGGCCCAATAGGAGTAGGAGGTGTCATCAAGGATTCTTTAGGGAATCTTAGGGTAGCCTACATGGGTCTGTTTGGAACCTAAATGAACCATGTTATGTAATCATAAGTAGATATGTAGGGAATTGAACTCACAGTCAAACTAAGAATGGAATTTATTCTAATCAAAGGTGATTCTATGAACATCATAAATTTCCTAAAAGGTCTTAATCAATCATCTTAGAACATTGTTGGGAAAATAAATGATGCAAAAATTTTGATGACTCATCTCAAAGAGGTGTCACTGGCACACGTGTATAGAGAAAGGAAAAAATGTGTTGAAATGATGGAAAATATTAGGATTTAATCAAAGTCATTTAATATCTGACATGGTAATCAATTTCTAGGTAATATCACCCCCTTATATAACTGGATAGAGGATAGGTTGCATAAAGTAATGATGATTCCCTTTAGTGATGAATCAAATCAAGGCTAAATAAATAGATGGTAGTTCATGCAATAAGATCATTATCCATCCCTCTCTTAAGATTTTACATGCTCGACTAGACCCACAGTCCCATAACATTAATTTATTTGATCTTAATTCCAATATGCATTGTGCTAAAAAGGGTTTGAATAGGGTAGCTTGTGGAATAAGCCTATAGAAATAAGTGATGGGCAGGGACCATGCCTACTTTGGGGCAATTTCCTATGAGGAATTCAAAGGGAATGAGCACATCCAGCATAAATTGCTGAAGGGTGGTTTGTTGAATTTTATGGATAGACTAGTCAGCCATGGCATAGGACTCTCAAAGGACATTGCTAGAGTGTTGAAAGACTAGGAAGTCTGAATACATGGTCTAAGAATCCATATTATTGAATAACTCATTGGGGAAATTACATGAATGGATTTTTTTTGGATTAAAGGATTTAAGGAAAAGAGGAGGAAGGAGGAGCTCATAAATATCTTCTTCAATAAGGAAAAAAATCGAAGGCAATGTCCCAAAAAGATTTATGAGGTTGGAACTACTGAGGAAGTGGCCTAAGGTCTGTATACAAATTATGTAATATATTACCCTAGAGAGAAACTAAAATGTGATATTCTCCCATCACTTCCTCTTACTCAATCATTTTAGAGGGCACACCATCAGTCTCCCATTCTTTTTGATGAAATCGCTAGAGGCTACGATGCTGAACTTCAAGGGAAACCCATTGGAAAATTTCATTCATCAAGGATTACTTCTCCTGATAGTTAAGAAAAGGTAACTATTGTGGTTCAAAATAGTTTTAGAGGTGATAAATATTCCAAGTGAGGTGGAAGAATCAAACAAGGATGAGGAATTCTTCGCCAATTCCAATGCTGAAAAAGATGGTAAGGAATAGTTTGAGGGGAATAGGGGTGAGTACTCCTGAGGGGACTCCAAATCTTGAGGAATTAACAAGGGTAATCCTATTTATGTGTCCCCTATTTCAATAAAATGACAAGGGACCCCTAATCCTATGATTAAGGAGGATATTGAGCATTCAATAAAGAAGTTGTTCATAAAGATTTCAATGTAGAATTTTCTTTGTAATGAGATTATGGAGGAATTTGACAATCTCAAAGGGATTTTAGGTCTCAATATGGTTGAATCATAGTTGGTAAATAATAATCAAAAATGAAGGAGATCACCCCATAGGACAACACACAGAGTGATAGGGCAGAAGATAGCAGGGAGCTTGAGAAAGAGGTGGAAGAAACAAAGATGACGAGCCTGAAGCAAAAGAGGAAGAGAGAGGAAAAAGATCATTTTATGTAGAATTTCACTAGAGGAAAAGTGAACATCAAAGGTGAAATTTTAGTGGCCAAGAAATTGGTCATTTACTCTAAATCAAACTAGTCAGTACCTTTTGTTTTTGTGAGACTTTTGGCTAATGTTTAACATCTTTTTAGTATAAGGGTGGTTTTTGTTAGGTCTCTATTTGTTTCTCTAAGACTTGTTATTTAGTCACACCTATCTTTTAGCTTTTTTTGTTCTGGAATGAGTCCCTATAACCTAAATTTTTACTATCTAATAAAAATTTGTGAGTGTAGTTCACTTATCTTGAAATTTTTGGAGAATTAGTAAACTATGATTATAGGTTAAAGTCTAGTATATACCTCGTCGTTATGATTTTTTTCAAAATATATGTTTCTTTGATTTACATTATTTCTATTTGGTCCATTTAAAACTTGGGATGACATAAACATATGTATATATACATAATATGGCATCCATTCTTCCATCCTTTGCTAACTCAACATCAAATTTTTTTTACTCATAAGACTTAAAATATTATTTTTTGGAAAACATCATGTTTTAAAAAAATACATGTATAATTTGAAATGTCTTTAGCAATACATTTTTTTCAATTATCATTTTCCATATATATATATATATATATATATATATATATATATATATATATATATATGCTTTTATGGGGTTTTTCCACATACATATGTGCATCAATGTGCCATTTTAGATCAAAAATTGTTATTCAAAGTTTAAAAATGAAAAAAATGGCCATATCTAAAATGGCACCTTGATGCACATATGTATGTGGAAAAACCCCATAAAAGCATATATATATATATATATATATATATATATATATATATATATATATATATATGCTTTTATGGGGTTTTTCCACATACATATGTGCATCAAGGTGCCATTTTAGATATGGCCATTTTTTTCATTTTTAAACTTTGAATAACAACTTTTGTTAATAATAACATTATAAAATATGAGTACATCATATTCAAACCTTAATTAAATACTTTAATTCTTACAACTCTTGTTTAATTGGTTTTTAATCATTAACTATACAAAAATGAAAAACATGAAACTTATTTCACTGAAAAAAAGTAAGAGTGAAAGATGATTGGGAGTATAGAAGCTGAGAGATTAATTCATTGTCCAAAGTAAAGGAATAATAATATGTACTTCTTACAAAAATCTTTCCCTTGGATTTTTTTCTTGAGTTGTTTTCATGTTTTTTGATAAACAAAAATACAAGGTACATCTTTTACTACGAATATTACATCTTAATCAAACATACAAATATTTGAGAACACCATTATTAAAAAAAATATCATCTATAACATATACCTATAAATTAAACATATTTATTAACAATAATGATTAACTAACTCTTACATTTATTGGCATAAATGATTCTTTTAATTAATAATTTGCTGTAGCACAAATCATACGATTGAAGACTTTGGTATTTCATAACTCCATATTATGAATTTCAATAAATATTTAGTGTTAATATTTCTTTGATACTCATAAAATTTATTTTAGTGTCATGTATTTAATCCTAGTGGACTATTCAATCACATTGTCACCAACGTAATTTCCTAATTAATAAAGAGAATTTTTCAACACAATTTAAAAAAATCCTTTTATAACTATAAGCGGTCGATTTTACTTATGAATCGTTACATGGGAATTTCATTATCCTCCCATACACAATGCAAACATAATAATTTTATTATTGCAAAACTGTTATACAATGAATTTGTAGTATCAATTATATTTATTAATGAAATAAATAATAAATTGATGCTTTTGATTCATTTTAATAATTTTTATATTTAATAATACAATTTATTATATAATTATGCTTTTAGTTTTACATTATTATGGAAAGAAATATAAATGAATTAGAAATTAATATTCCTATAAATACTTTCAAATATTTAATAAATGTAGTGGTTGTAAATGTTTTTGAAAACTAATTTTTGTAGTTGTAGTAGTTAAGAATAATTAGAAACTTTCATTAAACAATTTAATTATTAAATTTCATTTTATTATATATCATTTGTTTTATGTAATTAAGTTGGTAGAGCATATTTTATGTTTTATAGATTTAAAAAAAGGTATGGTGGGGAACTCAGAGTTTATATTAATTGTTCTTTCCACATCATGTATACAATATATGATATAGATGACCTTTCATTTTAATCACCTCAAATATCCTATATTAAGGAATATGAAGATTTCAATCTCTTGTATATGTGTATTTTATTTTATCTTAAATTTGTTTTACATTTATTTTATATTTGATTGATGTATTATGCAAATACTTTTTAACTATGGGTTTCATCTTTTTATAACTAAATATATTACAATACTACATAATTTACTCGTTATGGGAAAATATGGAAATAAATCTAATAATACTATCCTAATGACAATTCCTCCCCCATGATTAATATAAAAAATAAAAAATAGAATAAAAAATGGTTTCGTGGTTGTATTTACTTTAAGCAATTAGCATGTACTTTTTAATTCTAGATATAATAAATTGACAAATATTTAAAATGAGTGTAAGATTTGTGAGTATATTTGATTTAGGATGGAAATATATGTATTATTATACATTTAATTTTTTTGGATTATATATTCAAAAAATAAAGCACATAATAATTAAATATCTTATGTTTTAAAAATATATAAAATAATAGATTAATCTTTAAAAAAATGTAAAATTAGATATTTGATCAACATTTTAGATTATAATTTAAAAACCATTCGTGTTGAAAGTACCAATGTGGATTAAAAAAACCATTTCTTCACATGTGCATGACCTCACCTCGATGGGGTAGATCTCAATCAAGTTGATCCACAATCATTTCAAAAGAAGGGATCTTAATTATAATTATGAGCCTATGGTGGGACTTCCCACCCATTTGTGCCTTATTCATGTTTACGACATCTAGAAACTTTACCTCTTTCATTTTGACTCTATGTTCTAGTCCTCATGGGTGACAATAGGGATCGACTGGAACTTATATCTTTCAAGGAGGTCCATGAACAAAAGAAAGTTTAGAAGTATCTCAAAAAGGAGGAACTCATGGAATTTGTGGAACATGTCACTAAGCATAATGTTGAGATTGTTTGAGACTTTATGGTAGCTTGGACAAAGCAGAAGGTTACCATGCACAGGGTCACCATTAATGTCTTAGAGCAGTTCATCGATGACACCATCAAAGTGTCATGCGTAGACACCCAAGAATTCAAGGACCAATCAAAAAATTAGGAGTCCCTACAATGCTTCTTCACAATAAATTACTTTATCCAGACAGACAAAAAAGGATTCTCATGGGCTGACCTCCCATGCTACTAGCCTAAAATTTGCCTTCAGATCATGAGATACATGATGCTCAAAGGTAAATATACACTAATCTTTTCCCACCATTTTTTGCTTTTTAATCATTTTATTGGGATTAAAATCATTCTTCCCCTATTTCCTACTTAAATCACTTAAAATTACCATCCTACTTCACTAAGTAAATGATACAAATGTCATACTTCACTAGGGTTTGATTCTCCTTCTTATTAAGCATGACCAAGCCCTTTTAGCCTAGGAGGTTTTCCTAGGGGTTTCTCTTCCAGGGAGGACTCCTAGGTGAACTCTCTGATAGATGATCCTACCAAGGGATCCTACCAGCCTTCCGATTGGACCCCCAAGAATAGGTTATCACAGTCCCCCCAGATGGCCTCCCTCTCAAATTATTGTTTATCCCTAAACTGAAACCTATTAAAATAGGGACCCTTATGAAATCAACCTAAAAATGGAAAGCCATTATTATCGAGGAGATGGAAAGAAACAAATAGCTACTGGAAAAAATTAACTCGAAGGTGCAACCGGAAGGGTTTAGCCTAGCCAAGCTCATCCAGGACTAGAATGTTTTACATAGATAAGCCGAAGCAATAGTTCAATTTTTTATTCACTTTGATCAGCCCTCATAGTTCCCTATTGTGAAATAACCAAAGGTTTTAAAATCCCCCTAGGGCTCCCCCAAGGGGGTCCCCACTAAATGGTCTTCCATATAGGCAAAATGAATAAAACACCCTAGAATGATCTTCCTAGGTGAAGTGCTTGAAGGCCCTAGGAGTCACACTTAGGTTATAGATTTATACAATAAACCAATCATCCCAGTGAAGGATATTATTATTTCTAATGACCATCATGAGGGACCTTCCCCCTAGTTATGATATGGTTTCTTATTTTTTGTTTCTATTATATGTACTATTTATTTTTTGCTTTTGATTTCTTGGCCTTAATAAACTTGTTTAAACTTTTATAGCGCACTCTTGTGGTTCTATATCTATATAAATCTTGGCTTTTACTGTACCAAATTTTTAAAAAAAAAATTATAATGCCATGTATAAAATTTGATAAAAAAAATAGTGAAAAAGTAACAAATTTATCAAATGTACACATATTACAATCAATCAAAACATAAAATTCTTTATTTACTTAGTTAACAATAACCATTAAAAACCACATTTTAAAAAAAATTAAAATTATAATGTGATGTACAAAATTTGATAAAAAAATAGTGAAAAAGTAACAAATTTATCAAATGTACACATATTACAATCAGTCAAAACATAAAATTATTTATTTACTTAGTTAACAATAACCTTTAAAAACCAAATTTTAAAAAGTATAATTGAATATAACCCTGTGGTAAGTGAGAATATTCAATGTGTGTGTGTGTGTGTGTGTGTGTGTGTGTGTGTGTGTGTGAGAGAGAGAGAGAGAGAGAGAGAGAGAGAGAGAGAGAGAGAGAGAGAGAGAGAGAGAGAGAGAGAGAGAGAGAGAGAGAGAGAGAGAGAGAGAGAGAGAGAGAGAGAGAGAGAGAGAGAGAGAGAGAGAGAGAGGAGAGAGAGAGAGAGAGAGAGAGAGAGAGAGAGAATTACAAATCAGAATTTATTGAATATAATCCTATTAAAAATAATGAAAGTTACATATTCTATATTTACTTAAGTAACCTTAAACATCCCCTCTCAAAAAAAAAATGGTACATCACATTACAACAAGGATATTGAATGGCCTAATATTGATATTGATTTGGACTACAATTGAAGTTATTGAATCATCCTTTAAAAAAATATTGATATGTGACATAGGCGCCATTACTTTTCCCCATTAACGCAATTGTAAAATAATAGATAATCAAATATTGTGATTTTGAAATGAAATGTGATGGTGATAAACATAATTAAGGTTTGAATATATGTCCTCATATCTATGATATTATTATAGAAAAAACCATGTTAAATTTGGGATTTTAATATCATAAAAATAAACAATTAGGGTTTGAATATACATAATGAGGGATTGGAATAATACAATACTCATATAATATAACATTATTATCAACAAAAATCATGTTAATTAGACTTCCAATACTTACATTACCTATTATTAAAAAATGTGCATAATTAAAAATGTGTGTTAGTGATGCTTATGGCACTGTTTTATGGATTTGAATTAAAATAGAAATATATAAAATTAAAATGAGGAAATTGGGGGTATATAAATACACTTAAATAAATGAAGATAAGAACAATAAATTAGAATTGAAAAAAATAGAATTAATACAAACAAGTCTAAACTATGTAAAATATATATGTACTTAGATTTTTAACGTGTTCAGTTGATTAAAAATGTATAAATAATAATAAATATGAAAAACTAGATGTTACCAAGCGATGATCCTTAAACATTGTACAAATAGGTATTCCCAATATTATCAATAGTGTTAGGGGTTGCTATCCTAGGATGGCATTTTTGTATTTTTTTGTATAATGCTAAAAACTAAGGCACGGTCATTTGTGACTATATAAAATATGCTTATTTGTGATAATTTTGTCTTATTTATGCACTAGAGGCTGAAATATATATTATTGAAGTTGAAAAAACCTATCTTCTATCATTAAAAGATAAATGGATGTGAAGGAGTAAAATGGATTATCAAGTGGAGTTATATTATATCTCAACACCCCAATGTGTTATGTGATACCTACATACCAATACTCCAATGAGGGATCAAAACCTCCATGTAGTTATCCCAACTACATTCAATGTGAAAATTTTCTAATTTGAATATATTTATGCATCTATAATTGGATTGAATATTTTATTATGCTTGTTTAGGGTTATGTAAAATTAAACTTAGGCTTGGCTCATGAATATTTAAAGTTATTTGAAAAAGATTTGGAAATAATAGGCAAATTTTATTTAATGTTCACTTGTATAAATATTATATTATGATAGGATTGATAATCTTACCAAGATCCTTGATAAAAAATAATTGAATGTGATTTTATAGTGGTTTAGGAAGGGAAAAGATTCATTGGAGAGTTTTTAAATCTTAAACCTGAACTTAAGCATGATTTTTTTTTTAATTTTAAATTTTTTGTGAGGAAATGATAAAAAACATCAGATAGGTACATGAACAATATATGTTCTTGTCCCTTCAATAAATGTCTTGATATTTGGGTTTGAGTTAGAGCATATATATGCATTAAGGTGTTTTTTAGTAGTAAGGTAATTTATTTAGATGATAATATATAGACGTATAATGTAAATATGTATCCTTGTATTCCTAGGGTAGGTCACATTGGTGAAATAAATGTTAATTAAGTAAAAATTTAAATTAATGGTAAAAAAGGATAAAATAAGCATGATCAAGTATTTGTGACCAAGTTTTGAGTGCTACTTTTTTTCGATCATTTAATCTAGAAATTTAATTAATATATTAAATGGAATTCATTACTTAGAGTGGTAAGAAACATTTTGTCTTTAAGTTTCATACTTAAATCATGTAAGGCACCACATTATTTGGTAAACCCTATTAAAAACATGAATTTTTTTTTGGTTCCTCTAAAAACTAACATTTGAAATTTTCCTTCAAATTAAACAATTTTTAATTTGAAATGAACTTTGATAAATTTAAAATCTCTTAAATTTGAGTAATTTTAAAATTAAAATGAGAATATTGAATTAATACACATGAATGTGTTACAACCATACTAATTTTTGTGACTTTTATTGGTGATGATGCTTCCTTGAAACATTCAAGAATTGATGCCTCACATGAATCACTTAGAGAAGATGGTTTCTTAGCCAAATAAATGGATAAAATTAGAGGTATTAAAACCCAAATTGGTGTAACCCTAACCATTTTTTACACCTTAAATTACCTTTTTACTCAGGGCCAAGATACTAATTGGGTCACCAATGTTCTTATTGGTGACTATCTTCTATATAGGAATATGTCTATAGAGTATAAAACTCACATTTAACCAACTAGTACTCTTACCATGACATACCATATCCAATACATCTAATCCATATTATCACACCTTAATATACCTATCAAGTTTAGTCATCCACTTTAATAAGTCTTAAGACTATTTTTTTACATGTTGGCTGTGATATCCTCCTTGTAGCCCTGTTTACTTTGTGCATTGGCCATAACTCTCTTCATATTATCTCAATAAAAAATTTAATTTTTTTTATGTATACCCATTAATCCCTTATATTATACCTAAGAATCACTTGAGGCTACTTTTTACGGATTATTACTTCCTTCTTTAGGCCCTGCTCTAATTAACCCTCCTTTTGTGCAAATCTCCTTGTCCTGAGCAAACTATGGATTTTTTTGATAAAAAAAATCATAATTAAAGATACCCATTACCTAATTATGGGTGAATAAATCACTTTATGGTTCACTTATTTGGATAAAATCACTTTTTCCAATATCACCCTACTCTCTTTTGCTTGCATGCAACTAAGACTCAATTTCAAATGATGTTTTTTGTACTTATCTATAATTCCCAAGTTTGAGACCACATTATAATTGAGTAACATCCCAAAGGGTAAGATTCCAATTTTTCATCCATTTTCAAGGGTTAAAATTCTTTTTATCCCCTAAACCCTAGTTTAGGGCTTTCCCAAGCCTGCACAAGGATGAGAGCACAAATAATTAAACTGGGAGAGCTATATAACGTTTCAAAGGATATAACATGGTTATTAAGGTCTTTATAAATGTATTACACCTTTTTCATTCATCAATAAAGTCACAAATAACTTTTTTCCATTCTAAGCACATGGATCTCAACTTGTCTAGAATGTTTTTTTCTTGACAATCAATAGGGTTTCAATGTTTCTTACAAATTCCTATGCTTAAGAGACTATCCAAACACTCCACAAATTAATTTAATAACTTATTAAATATAAAATATTTTTCATCCTCTTCATACCATACAAAAATAAATCCAATTCCTTTCAAAACTTACAAAAGTCAGTATACTTCCCTATCTTAGTCACCTATAGGCCCGAGAGTCAACTTTTGGGGATTTCCAAGAATTTATTGTGTTTTATGACCTTAATTTATTTTCCTTAGGGTTAACACTTATTAAAAAAACCTATTACCACATTATTACAATTCCATTCATCCCTCCTCATATTGATTTACTAAACAACAATGGACTATGTTTGTGTTAAATTGCCTTGTTCACAACCCTGTTTATAACCCTTATAACATTCAATGTTATTTAGGTCTCTTGATCACATAATACCATGTTAAAACTGTTCCTTATAATACACCTAGATTTTTATCATGATTATATTATACCATGAGGTGATCATTATTCTTTACTTTTAATGAAAATACATGCATAGACAAACCTGTATACTATATAACCAA